>JARHVA010001600.1:532500-805000 GCA_037957365.1 Torreya grandis | reverse complement strand
GGACAATTGTACACTTTAAAGGCTTTACACACTAGACTACACACGATATGACTTGTTAGATTAAGAACTCTTTCTCAAACATGAAAGGATAAGGGAAGGAAGGATAGTGAGTTATCACATCTCATCATAATACATCACTTGAAGACTTAGAAAATTATTCAAAACTTAGAAAACAAACTTGTATTAATGTTTAGGCCATTTAATTGATCTCCATCACTTTAAATCACTACATAGTTACAATATTCCCTCTTTGACCCTTCCTGGTAGTTGAAATGGTAGAATCAAACATTCCCACTGGGTTTAGTCATCCATCTAGTTAGAACAACTAGATCAATCTATTGGGGATTTATCCTGATACTAATCTACTCCAAATTGGCTTTTGTGATGCATTTACAAGAGGGAGAAAAAGATCACTCTCATGTAGCTGGCATTGGTGATGGCCATTGAAGTCTATGTATCTTCCTCTATAGGTCCTCAATGGCATCATCCAATCCTAGAAAATCCACTCCTAGCTCAAACTAAAATGTGTTTGAGCTTGGATCCAACATGCTTGCTTACCTTAGTCAAAAATTGACTCTTTGACCTCTACCTAAGTCACTTGGCTCCCCTTTATTCTGATTGGACATCAAGGACCAACTCAGATCGTTAATCTCATGACTCATATCACTCTGTTAATTTACTTGTGTATAGATACCCATGAGCCATCAATCTTCTACCAGTTAAATGTGCTTGTGCCACTTGTCATGCACCCATTAATCCTTAAGATTTTATAACCCTTTGACCTCTCACTCATCATTGATCTTCAATGTAATATTTATTGTGTATAGTTTATATTTTGGTCTCATTGACTCTGTCTTTACCTGCACACCATTAGATCTAGACTTAAGCTCCCACAATCTTTCCACTTGGTGTAACTATGTTAATCCTTGTGACATTTGAATTTAAATGGTTAATTTTTAGGGTTTTAACTTGAAATCCATGTACCTATCTACATCACCATTCTACAAGCTATTTATTTTAGACCCTTTTGTTGGACAATTCTTTTGAGCTTTGTGTCTCAACCACTTCCTCTGAAGGAAATTTCTAGCTTTAACTTTGCCTTGAATAACTCCTACAGATAAAATGTTCAAAATAATCCATGTTTTGAACCTTTTACCTCTAAAAAGTGCATTTTGGAACTTTAACTTGGTCCACCTCACTGTAGAAAGGTCCTTCAGATAAAATGTGGGGGACACTTACTCGAGAAACTAACCCTTAGGACTTTTGAAAAGTGTTCTTTCCAAAAGAAAAGTACCCTTAAAAAACTTTGAAGTGGATCATTTTATTGAATAAAATTACCCTTAAAAATAAGTGCATAGGACACTTTGCTTTGAATAATTCTTTTGGATAAAATGTCTGAAAGAATTCTACTTTAGTCTTTTTCTTCATGACAAAAGCTCTGAAAGCAATCTGCCTTCGAGAAAAAGTCCCAAGCAATTTCACCGAAGGAATTGTGTCCTTAGGATGGCCTTTGGCCCTTTAAAAATTCACTTTTTGAAAAAAAGTGTCCTTCAGAAACCTTTAAGTGGACCATTTTCCTGAGAAACATATCCTTTGAAACTTTTGTATTGGACCATTTCCTTGAGAAAAGTGCCCTTCAAGGAAATTATTTGGGACACTTTGTTTGGAAAAGTGCCCTTTGAGATTTATATCTTGAGTCAAATCCTTTGAAAGATATCCTTCAAAACTTCAAAAGAGGCCCTTTCCTATAGAATAATTATTTTGGGAAAATTATTCAGATAATTTTCCTGAAAGATCTTTGTGTTGCCTTTTGCCTCAAACATTTTTCCAAAGGAATTAGTCCTTTGCCTTTGGAAAAGTTCCCCTTGGAAATCCTGAAAAGTGTCCTTCAAGAAAAGTGTTTTGGACACTTTACTCTAAAATAAATCCTTTAAAAATCTTGAAGTGGACCATTTTCCCAAGAAATTGCCCTTTGATAAAGTTACAGAGGAAACTTGCTTGAAAAAGTGTTCTTCAGGACAAGTATATTGGACCGATTTTTTTGTAATATACCCTTCATAACCTTTAAAAAGTGCCCTTTGAAGAAATGACCCTTCGATGAAATTATTTTTGACAAAATGTCCAAAATAATTTCTGACACTTAGTGAAAGACGCAAAAATAAAAGTCTTGAAAGAATTAAGCCTTGTGTATTTGTTGCAAGATTTATGTGGAAACTTCCTCTAAAGGAAATATGAATGCTTTGATCACTTGGCCAAAATATGAATAAAACTCCCAAGCACAATCTTAGTCTTTTCTATACCTGCTCCTGCAACTGCTCAACACCATGAAAATATGCTACTCATATATATGATCAAAATGATTCGTAAGACACCAAAAATAATAAAGACTAGGCTAGGCCATAACTCACTTAAAATGGGATATGAAATGACATCAAACAAAGTGACAACATGCCCTATGATATTATAAAAATCCATTATACAAGATTTTGACTATAGGGGGGTTGACCTATTTTGGCCTATGGGGAAAAAATGGTCAACATCATTGGTGATTTCTCAAGGGTGGAATGCTTTCTATGCCATGACCATTTGCCTAATCTTGTCCATTGGGCTATGGAGTCACAAGTATACATGCTAGACATATAAAATGCTTTGAATAACACATGAAACATAGAATACAATAGGGATAAAACACAAAGCAAGGAACTAAATAAAACACATTGTGCTTTCAAGCACTTATTGGGACACAACAAAATAAGAAAATAAACACACACTAATCCTAATATTTACAATACAGACCTTCAACTCTCAATAATAGGGTTTTAAATGTATCCCATTCATAGGGATAAGTAATTCTTCTCCATTCATCTTTGCTAACTGAAAGGAATTTCTTTTCTTACACTTGGTGATGACATATGGTCCACTCCACATGGCATCAAACTTAGTATGCCTACCCAAATTTTCTCTATATTCATCCCATTTCAAGACTATGTCACCTTCTTGAAATGATCTTAGAGTTGCCTTCTTGTCAAAAGACCTCTTCGTTAGTACCTGGTGAAGCTCCATGGCTTGATGAGCCTTACCTCTAGTCTCTTACAACTCCATTAGTTCTATCAATATCACTTCCATGGGAATGTTCTCAAGCAAATCTAGTTGGTGTACTAATTCTAAGGCTGGTAGCTCTTGAGATATAAACAACCTAGCTTCCATTCCATAGACAAACATAAAAGGAGAATTCACTATTGACCTCTTGGGAGTTATCCTATCAGCCCACAAGGCTATCTTCTATGTAGTGTGCCAAGCTCTTTAGTTATGCTCCAAGGTTTTATTAATGATTCTAATTAGGTTCTTGATGGTAGATTCAACCAACCCATTACCTTGAGGGTAATAATTGGATGAAGTGCTAATGAATATGCCATTATTACTTGCCTAATTAGCTATTTTAATACCCATAAAAGCAAGAGCATTATATAAAATAATAGTAGATGGGGTGCCAAACCTTGTTATGATGATCTCATATAACTCCAAGATTGAACTCTCATTATACTACTTCAATGATACTACCTCAACCCATCTGGTATAATAGTTAGTTTTTGTGAGTATCCATTTATGACCAACACTTGATGGGGACTTATCATGCCAATAAAGTCAAGAACCCATTGCATGATAGGTTGGTCCACTTGGATAGGCTTCAGAGGAAGAACTAAAATCTTATAATTTATTGTAAAGAAGGCACATTGTCCACACATTCTCACCCAAGCATGACAATTCTTGAAGAGGCTAGGCCAATAATAGCCAACCCTCATGATCTTGGTGACTGTGATCCTTGGAGAGAAATGGCCTCCTGCTATCCCATCATGGAATTTCTCAAAAAAAACTCCAAATTGGTAATTGTCAATTCATATCAACAACACACCATTTACATCTCTCCTAAACAAAATACCATCCACAAGACAAAAGGTTATAGATTGTAATCTAAAATACCTCATTTTTGATCTATTCAGATTATTGGGATACTCACCATTTTGGAGAAATTTGATCATGTCTCATGTAAAATTTTTTGGAGGTAATGGACCATCTGGTTGGGGACACTCATGGTTGACTAGAGATTCCTCTTTTGATTCATGAAGAACTAAAGTTAGATTCTCATAGAGGCCTTTTCCCATCACCAGTTTTGTCACTTTGATATTAACATCATACTCCATCACCCTAGTGATCCACCCCACCCTCTTTTCATTGAGGTATCTGCTCAAAATAAATTCCTTGGCACTAGGATGAGAGACCATATCTTGAATCTTTCTATTTGACACCATATGTCTAAACTTATTTAGTCCTCTTACAATAACAAGGACCTACTTCTCCATAAAGGTATATCTAGATTCATATTATTCTAAACCCTAATTGAAGAATGCAATTGGATGCTCCACACCTTCATTATTCTTCTACATCAACATGGCTAAGATAGTATCAAGGTTAACAAGTGAATAAAACATGAGTCTTCATGAAAATCCATATTCACAAGGGTAGGAACTTCTATAATTATTTTATTTATGGCTTCAAAACTACTCTTACCCTCTTTCTTTCAAGAGAAGACCTAGTTCTTCTTGAGCATAGCTGTGATAGGTTTTACTAAAGATATAAAACCAAGTATAAATATTATTAAAAAATTTATTTTCCCCAATGAAACTTTGAATACTTTTCTTATGCAATGGCAATGATAAACCAAGGATATCATCTATTCTATTAGGATCAATAGTCAGACCATTCTTGGAAATAATATGTCCCAAGAGCTTACCTTCATGAACAAAAAAGATGCACTTATTTGGGTTAAGGGATACCCCATATTTATTGCATCTTTCAAACACTTGCCTTAAATATTGCATGTGTTCATCTACATCCTTAGTAAATACTATTATATCATCTGGATAAACTAGTACCAACTCATTGATTAAACCTTTAAAGGCCATGCCCATTGCTCTCTAAAAAGTGGCATCGACATTGGATAGACTAAAAGTCATCTTATTATAAGCAAATGTTCCCCATTTGGTAGTGAAAACTATCTTGAATTGATCATTTTCATTGACTAAAATCTGATTGTAGCTTGACTATCCATCTAGCAGAGGGAAAGGCTGAGAACCTAAAACCATCTTTAGAATCTACTCCATCAAGGGTAGAGGATAGTAATCTTTGAGTGACACTCGATTAAGATCTCTAAAGTCTACACAAATCCTTATCTCCCCATTTTTATTTCTAACAAGCACAAGGTTATCCACCCACATTGAATGCTTGATGGGAAATATTATCTTAGATTCAAGGAGCTTGGTGAGCTCTATCCTCATGAGTTGCTCAACTTTGGGGTTGATGGGTATTTGATTTTGTCTAACTAGATTAACTCTTGATTATAACTCAATGATATGGTGTGTTAGGAATACCTTGAGGTCCTTATATTCCCAAGAAAAGATATCATGAAATTCTCTACATATTTCAATGAATGCTTGCTTTTCTAATATAGAACATACCTTGCCTAGTTTGAGGAGTTTGTCTTTGAAGATCAAGACCCTTTCGTAATTCTAATCCTTTGTAGATACACTCACTTTCTCTTTCCTTTTTTGATCATCCTCATTAAATATAATTTCTAAGGTCACCAAAAACTTAGGTATCTTATTGGTCTTTAGTTGCACAATTTGGTCACCCAACTATTCTTGGAGTCTTCCCTGGTTTCTTAAAGAAAACTAACTTCATTTTGTAAGAAACATGCAATGTGTTTGTCACTATAAAAAACTTTCCAATAGATTTCATTATTAGGTACATAAGATCTGATAATGATATTAATATGAGACTACTTTATTTCTTTCTTTATGACAGTTGGAGTGTGAAATTGGGCTCATAACGTAGTTAGTATATCAATATGACTATTTTGCTCCCTTGGGATTTAGTGAATGTTAAATGCATTGAAGTCTTAAAGAAGGTCCCATACCCGATGCTTGTATGACTTAAGCAAAGGGTTATTATTAGCAACCACCTTCCTCACTTGGTGCAAAACCAACTCACTGTCTCCATACACTTGTAGATTCTTGGCCCCTTGTCTCCTTGTCCATTGAAGGCCATGAATCAAACCTTCATACTCAACCACATTGCAAGTACAAATAAAATTAAATATATATTAAACATAATACTATTTTTTAGATTGAGATACCAACATAACACCATCCCCTACACCAACTTTACTTCTTGAATCATTAAAAAACATCTTCCATAGTTCATCATCTTTGCCCTCTTCCTTGGTGAGTAGAAGTTCCTTCTTCATGTATACAATATGTACCTAGATCAATTTCCTCCATGAGAGCATAAGGATCCTAATCATAAGTATTCATACCATACTCATCAAGAAAAAAATTTGTAATGCCCTCAAGTTTGGAATAAGTGCCATCATTTGTAAAAGAATTCATTTCTTCATGACTAACATAGTTCAAATTAGAACTTGTCTTGATGTAAGGTTCGATATGAAACCTTGTACGAGGATATGTCCTAATTAGAACTTTTTTCCCATACCTCATATAAAAGGCCAAGAAGGACCAATAAATTGAAAGATATCCACGAATCTTGGTAGTAAAGTCCCTTGCTAGGTAGATTGCAAAGTGTGCTAAGAGGTCAACAACAATTTTGTCTTAAAAGATAGGAAAGATAGGAAAGCCATGTAGAAAAACCTTCAAGTTTTTGATTAGTCCTATGGTTTTGGTAGGGGTACCATAGAGCTAGATAAATCCTTTACTGTGAGGATCATACTTCAAACCCAATTTGTCAGCTACTACCTTGGGCATGACTGAATTTAAATCTCCACTATCCACTATGTTATTATGGATCAACTTGTCACCTACTATGATAGTGACATATAATGGTGGAGGTTTCCTAGCCCTAGTGGATGGTTAAATAATGGTACTAGGGACAATTTCAAGGACATGTCTTTGAATCAAGGGTGAGACACTAATAGGGATAATAGATAACTACTTTTGGAGGAGTTCCTTTTGATCAGGCATATGTAAAACATCCCAAAGGGAAATGGATGTTTTAGTACGCTTCAAAAAATATACAATGTTTAAAGAACATATACCTACTTTCTCTTGGCTCTTGTAGGTATAAAAAAAGTTGGAACTTAAGGGATAGGGGTAGACCTTACCACATTTTTCCCTGTTGGAGGTGCAAAAGCCTTTGGAATGATCACACTTGTAGCTATGTCTTATTGAATTCTAAGAGGATTGGATAATACTATAGGCATGTTGCTACTACCCCTTAGATCCCTCTTCTTGGCCCTAGTATTTTCTACAATAGATGCTCCTTAATTTAGCATAAAAGTGTCTTTAGCCAAAAATTTAATGAAGATCTCTCCTTGAGTTTGCTAATCCTCATTAGCTTGCATCATCACCTCATATTCATTTGATAGGAGGGGAGTAACTACCCCTTGAGACACCAAAGCTTTCTCTCCATTTTGATTGGCATCCATGAATTTGTCTTAATACCAATATTCTCCTTGTACCAAATTGTTATGAATTGGTGCCATCTCCTTTGCATTGGTGGTAGAGGGCCTCTCCCTCTTCTATATTTTTGTTAATAAGGGTAAGGATTTTATATGCACTTTGTTTCACATTATCTTGTCTAAGCCTATCTCTTAGCCTTTGAATTTATGCATCTTTATCTATGACATTATCCTCCTTCTTAGGAGCAGCTCTAGGCTTGGTATTAACATTAAGATTTTGAGCCACATTTGAAGTATTAGTAGAAGCATGAGACAATGGAGGCATGGACACTTTAGATGATAATCTTCTAAATTGGATCAGACTTTTCTTTGCTTGGATAACAAGCTCATATGCTTCAGGGAGGGTGGAACCACCCATAGATTGAAGCATGACATTAATTTTAGTCATAATGGCTTTCAAGTAAGTAGGGATTACAAAGACACGAAGTGGTCTCATGGGAGGAGGCAACCCTTACCAAGTATTTTGAAACCTTTCATTGAAATCATGCATTATTTCCTTAGGCCCCATTTTTATCACATTGAGATGATGAATGAGAGAGACATGGCCAATTTCATTCCCAAATATGGAAGTCAACAACACTCCAAACTCATCCCATGTTGTGATGCATCCACCTTATAGATTCCTATAACAATCAAGATCCTTCCCTTTAAGGGACATGGCAAGGATCCCAATGGAAATGTTCTCTTGGATAATATTGTGAAAATTGTAAAATTTAGAGACATCTTTAATGTGCTCACTAGGTGTGATATTAATCTCACCATTGAATGTGGGAATATATTTTATGGCATTGGGAGGGTGGCATCATATGCATGAAGTTGATGGATTATCAGTGTTGAAGGTAGGGAAACCATAAGGTCTAGCCATGCCT
Organism: Torreya grandis; assembly: GCA_037957365.1. Lineage (NCBI taxonomy): Eukaryota > Viridiplantae > Streptophyta > Pinopsida > Cupressales > Taxaceae > Torreya > Torreya grandis. The sequence goes on along the minus strand of JARHVA010001600.1, from coordinate 796,600 downwards.
TCTTCTTCAATATCTTCCACTTCTTTAGGCTCTTCCTCTTCTTCCTATATAGAAAAATATACTCATTCTTCAAAGGGTAGATTAGGCTATGGACACTAAATTTCAAGAGGGATCTCAGGATGAATATGTGAATTAATAGGATCAAATGGTCTAGCAGAGGATGATCTAGTGAGGACCATGAATTATAGGGACAAGTTTATAACAAAATAATTATCTGAAACCAAATTTACTTTGAGGAGTCACCAAATATTAGGTAGAATACCAATTTATAGTAGGTGTTTTTCAAGACCAACATTCACCTTGACAAGTTGTCTTAAAGACAATGGGTCTCATAGAGCGTGCCAAAACTATTATCACCAAATCTTACACCCTAGAAGAGGTTGTTTAGGCTTCTTCTAGATTTAGGCAACATGGGAAAATTTATAGATATGTGGGTGTACCTATATCATAAATGGGCCTCTAGATTTAAGGGCTAGATTCTTGAATATTTCATGCAATATTTGTCACTTAAACTACTACTTATTTATGGGGGAAAAGAGTGAGAAATTCATAAATTTAACCTACTCTAAAGAAAGTGATATACCAAGAATATATTCCACATGACCATCATATTTCTACCACATCGAAACAAAAAATACAAACTAGTCTCCAAGTTTTAATATATTCTAACATGAGTATTTCGATATAGAGGCAAAATGTGAGTAGAGATATAAGGTAAATGAACTAGAGGTTAGATTGCACACTCGAAGGATAATTATACAATTGAAAATCTTTACACACTAGACTACACTTTATATGACTTGTTAGATTAAGAATTCTTGCTCATACATGAAAGGATAAGGGAAGGAAGGATAGAGAGTTATCACTTCTCATCACCATACATCACTTGAAAACTTAGAAAATTGTTCAAAACTTAGAAAAAAAACTTGTATTAATGTTCAAAGGGAAAATATAACATCAGTCTAGTAGGGATTCACCATACATGGTGTGGTTGTTTTTGCAATAGCTCTAGAGATATACTTATAGAAGAAAGGATACAAGAGAAAGGGGGCCTTGGCACTCAAAATAGGAATTAATCCATTCAAATATTTTAACCATAGTTGAAAATACCTCTATAAATATGCTCATTCAAGACATTTGATTGATCCCTACCACTTTTAGTCACTACACAGTTACAATATTCCCTCTTTGATCCTTTCTGACAGTTATAATGGTGGAATCAAGTATTCCCACTGGGTTCAGGCATCCATCTAGTTATAAAAATTTAATCAATATATTAGGGCTTTATCTTAATGCTAAACCACTCCAAACTAGCTTGTCGTGATGCATGTCCAAGAAGGGAGAAAAGGTCACTCTACATGTCCTCCTCTGTAGGTCCTTAAAGGTGCCATTCGATCCCAAAAAATCCACTCCTAGCTCAAATTAAACATTCTTGAGCTTGGCTCCATCATACTTGCTTGCCTTAGTCAAAATTTGACTCTTTCACCTCTACCTAAGTCACTTGTCTCCAATTTGTTTTGATTAGTGACTAAAGATCGACTCAGATCATTAATCCCATGACTCATCTCGATCTATTGATTTGCCTATGCATGGATACCTACGAGTTGTCAATCTTATGCCAATTGAATGTGCTTGTGCTACTTATCATGCACCCATTCATTCTTGAGATTTGATGACCCATTAACCTCTTTCTCACCATTGATATTTAATGTAATATTGATCATGCACTATCAATCTTCTATGTCCACTGAATCTATATTTTCATGTGTGCCATTAGATCTAGACTTGAGCTCTCACAATATTTCCACTTGGTAGTACCGCATTAGTCCTTGGGAAATTTTAATTTAAATGGTCAATTTATAGGTCTTGAACTTGATGTTCACACACCTATCTAGATCACCATTTTATGGGTTATTTATTTATGACCCTTTCATTGGATAATTCTTTCAAGCTTTGTGTCTCAACTACTTCCTCTAAAGGAAATTTCTTACTTTGTCTTTGCCTTAAACAATTTCTATAGTAAAAATGTTTGAAGGAATCCATGTCTTGATACTTTTCCCTTTAAAAAGTGCCTTTCAAAACTTTGACTTGGTCCACCTTGTTGTAGAAACATCCTTCAGAGAAAATGTGAGGGACACTTGCCTGAGAAACCATCCCTTCAAACTTTCAAAAAATGCTCTTTCTGAAAGAATCCATGTCTTGATACTTTTCCCTTTAAAAAGTGCCTTTCAAAACTTTGACTTGGTCCACCTTGTTGTAGAAACATCCTTCTGAAAAAATGTGAGGGACACTTGCCTGAGAAATTGTCCCTTCAAACTTTCAAAAAATGCTCTTTCTGAAAGAAAAGTACCCTTCAGAGACCTTGAATTAGACCATTTTGATAAAAAAGTAACCTTAAAAAGAATTGCATAAGATAATTTGCTCTGAATAATTATTTTGGATAAAATGTTTGAAAGTATTCTACCGTAGTCTTTTTCTTCGAGATAAAAACTTTGAAATAAATTTGCCTTTAGGAAAAAGTCCTAGACAATTTTTCCAAAGGAATTGCGACCTTAGAATGGCATTTTGGACCTTTGGAAATGCCCTTTTTGAAATAAAAGTGTCCTTCAAAAACCTTGAAGTGGACCATTTTCCTGAGAAACATATCCTTCAAAACTTCTTTATTGGACCATTTCCCCAAGAAAAGTGCCTTTCAAGGAAATTATTTGGGACACTTTGTTTGAAAAAGTGCCCTTCGATATTTCTATTTTGGGTCAACTCCTCTCAAAGATATCCTTAGAAACTTTGAAAGATGCCCTTTCTTGTAGAATAATTCTTTTAGGAAAATTGTTCAAATAATTTTCTTGAAAGATCTTTGTTTTGCCTTTTACCTCAAACATTTTTTTGAAGGAATTATTCCTTTGCCTTTATAAAAGTGCCCTTTGAAAATCATGAAAAGTGTCCTTAAGGAAAAGTCTTTTGGACACTTTAATCTGAAATAAATCCTTCAAAAATATTGAAGTGGATGATTTTCCTGAGAAAGTGCCCTTTGAGAAAGTTACAGAGGATGCTTGCTTGAAAAAGTGCCCTTCGGGAGAAGTGTAAGTGACCTTCGAAGAAATGAACCTTTAGGGAAATTATTTCAAAAAAAATGTCTGAAATAATTCTTGACACTTAGCCAAAAACCCTAAAACAAAAGTCTTAAAATAATTAAGCCTTGTATATTTATTACAAGCTTTGTGTGGAAACTTCCTCTGAAGGAAATTTGAATGCTATGATCACTTGGCCAAAAGTTGAACAAAACTCCCAAGTGTAACCTTTCGCTTTTCTAGACCTGTTCCTACAACTGCTTAACACCATGAAAATATGCTACTCACATATATGATCAAAATGATTCTTAAGACACCAGAAGCATAAAGACTAGGCTAGGCCATGACTCACTTAAAATGACATATGAAATGACATGAAACAAAGCCACAACATACCCTATGACATTATAAAAATCCCCTATATAATATTTTGACTATAGGGGGGTTGAACCATTTTGGCCTATGGGTAAAAATGGTCAACAATTACTATTTATAGCTAAGAAGGATAAAATTTATAGCTTGGTTGGAAGAAAAATTAGAAAACTTGTCAAATATATATATTGATTGGACATGTGCAGTAGACTATTGCGCCAAGACTCTCATTGATGCTTATATCATAAAATTTGATGTACAAGGATATTTGGATTTCAAATTTATACAAGACATGTTTATTAGAGGAATCTATATAAATTTCCTTTAGTGAAGACCTACTCTAATTAAGATGTTTGTTGTGGAAAAGACCATGGTGCCTACTCCTGTCAATATGGATTAGTCACTTCAAGCATCATGGAGATTCATGCGATGTAAGAGTGAATGATCCAAAGTTGAGTAGAGGAACTTGAACCTAAACTTAGAATATGGAAAAAATAGGAAGCTAGAGTGAGAATAAAATTCTAGGATTGGAAAGAGAACTATAAAAACATAGAAGATAGAATAAATTGAATAATCATGATTTAACTACAAATAGGAGTAGGAATAAAGTAGAGGATGCTAAAAATAAAGGAGCCTAGAGAGAGGTTACACAAGATGTTAGAAGTGGAAAAGGTAGAGAGTATGTAGAGAAGGGAAGATAATGGATCGAGAAAGAAGAATGAAGGATAGTGAAGATATGGATCATATTGAAGAGGAATAGGAAAGTAGGAAAAAAGTATAACAAGATAGGAGTAGATCATAGTTAAGAGGAAATATATTATTTGGACAAGGGAAAGAATATTCTATGGATAAAATTATGTGCAATCATAAAATAATCATAGGTTCAAAATCATAGAAATAAGAATTTGAAGACAAATATCATTCATTTCTTGAGTACATATCCCTCAAGCTCAATTTTTCATTTGTTAGAAGAACACAAAGTGCAAAGGGACAAGTAAAGGTTAGTTTGAATCATTTATGATTAAATTTGGAAAAGTTAGTATAGATACTAATAAATTAATAGATAAGAAGAAGCTAGAAGAGGTTGGATTCACTTTTAAGACTAGTTTTAAGACACTTGTAGAAACTAGTGTGCATAAGCCTATAATCATAATTACTAGTGCACAATAACATGTAGTCATAGTTACTAGTATGCAATAACCTATAGTTATAATTACTAGTGCACACAATCTAGTAGTAATAATTATAACTGTGCTAAATATGGCATTGAATGTAGGCAGGTTCATTACTTTGACGTAATATGATGGGTTTATAGACCTTGAAAAATAATTTTTAACCTGCAACATGAAATGGCAGGTTAGGGGAGTAAATTCTAAATATGTAAAGAAGTGTGAACTTATAGGATCTTTAGGAAGTTGATCCTTGAAGTTCATGTTGATGTTAATTCCATAATCTTTAATAAGTTAAGGAGTAACTAATTACATAATTTAAAATAAAGATGTGTTCAAGTTAGAACAATCAAAATTTGAATAAGATTAGACAATAGATCAAAGAATACATATGGAACTATGATCATAGATTTTTAGACGTGATGAAAAAGATTGATTTTATCATGGAAGACAAGGACAAGGCTACCTAGATTGTATAAGGGTTGAGATCCAGAATTAGATTTACCATTGTGCAATCCCATTCTTGATTAAGGCTAATGCTCAAACAACTGCCCTATTATTTTAACAAATTAAGGACTATGGATATGCTCTAGTAGCTAGCTCCAAATTTGAGGCAAAAATAGATGCTTTTTTCAAGAGAATAGATGAGATGTATGAAAGCAATAACATAAATTGGAATTATGGTGCATAGAGTGTGGTTGAGAAGGGCATCATAGGAATTATTATCCTAAACTAAAAATAAATTTGTGCAAATTATGTAAATTAGTAGGACATAAAACATCCAAAAATGCAAATTATGTAAATTAGGTGGAAATTGCTAGTGTAACACAAGGTGGTCCTTAGTAGATGCCTTTATTGCCTCAGTATCAACCCTATGGTTTAGATGGATAGATGTCATCATATTTGTAATATCAATATCATTCCTCATGGAACAATGTGAATCCTTAACATCAAGATTCCAATTGGGATCCAACATCACCTCAACAATAGTATGATGGATATGATGAGCAACAAACACATCAAGGAGGATTTTTTGGGTAGTAGTCTCACAAATAGGGATTTAAATAGAATAGAGGAGGATAAAAAGGAGGGTACCATGGTGGATATTAAGGAGGTCACAACAATGATAAATAGTAAGCTCGCCAACCCATTTAATGTTATTTATATGGTGAATATAATCATTTCATACAAAATTTCCCCATAAATCCTCAAAGTTAGATGTAATAAATTTGTTATAAAGTTTAAGGACAACATTAGACTAAAGATTATCTAGTATTATAAAATCATAATAAAGATAACCCTATACATAATGTAAATATGATAAATGTGCAATGCCACAAGACAACAATGCATAAAGTAAGGGTTTCCTCTATTAGAAATCCCACATGAACATGGAATTAGGAAAGTGAAATGGGATAAATATCCTAATCATACTACATAAAATATCTTGATGTATCAAGATACATAGGTTCTTTAGGATATACAACAATAGACTACATCTGAAGAATATGCCACAACTATTGATGCACAAATATACATATAGATTGTGCAAATTATGAGATAAGAAGGTGTTGTGACTAATTTTTACATATTTGTTGAAACTATTCAGCACTCTACATAATGATTATATATTATAGAACATTACCAATCTCTTGTATAATCTTTTGGAGTGTACATAATAGGGGCAACAACATATTGATAAGGTGGTCTGGTATGTCAAAACTAATAAAACTTAGGATGCTGATTCATGTATGGACATTGAACTTGGATGATATGAAATTAATAATATAGTATTTAATTTTGTAATTAATTTCAACATGATTCTTAGATATACTTGGGACGCTATTGGTAGACCAACATTGAGAGATAATCCTATTACTCTCAATATTTTAGACTATAAGAGAATAGAGATAATTGGTCACTTAGAAGATGTGGAGATTAAAGTTATTGAGTTGAGTCTTATGAATAGATTTTGAGGTGATTGACATGAAAAAAAATGAGACCCATTATCCTACCTTTATTGGTAGGAAATGAGCTTATGATGGCCAAATGACTATCAATACAATGCTCAATTAATTAGAGGCTCACCAAGGGTAAATGATAGTTGTTATACCATTGAATAAATTAAAGTATAAGCCTTATATTATTACAAAAGAACCATAGTCACCTTATGTATACGATGATAAAAATTGGTTCAAAGTTAGTGTAGATACAAAGAAAAATGCTCTACGAGCTATAAATTTTTTGTTATTTAAACCATATATTGAACAACATGTACAACCATAGATAATAAAGCAATTGGTCTACAAGCCAATGCTAACAAATTCTCTAGTTATTTAGTTTCAAATTAAAAGATGTACCTCTCCATTTGTGTGATATCTAACTAAGATAGAAGTAGATTTATTATATAATATAGGTGCAACAAAAATGGATTATATAGAGCCTACTCTATAAGGTATCTTACCTTGGGAAACAATATATTTAATAAGTGGCAACTCAAACATACATATGCTAAACTGCATTATGGGAGATCATGAGGTACGATCTGTACAACTGATATTAGCTATAAAACCCAAATTGCCATAATATTTTATGATAGAGGATCTCAATCAATTTATCATGAGGTTATAGCACCATGTACCAAATATAGATCAGAGATTCAACACACTCAGTTATGCCTTGAAAGGAACTGCTATGACATTGTAGGTAGTTCATAAAGAACCAGAGTTACAATGGGATGAAGCTTGTGAATTTTTATGGGCATGATTTTAGATACCACTCACTATTAGATAAAAATAGTCATTATTTTAAGAAGGCAAATGTCCCAAGCTACATATTCATAAAAGCATAGATATATAGTCTACACAAGGTGTTGAGAAAATATAATAGTGCACAATGCATTGTGAAAATTGAATAACTTTTCTATGTTACAACCAGGTATAATATTTGGTAACTATGATAGACTCATCATCACAATAAGAAATAACTTGAGATTTTAACTAATGATTCATAATTGCAAGTCTAGTAAATAGGAGTAGTCTCTCCTTAAACCTTGTTATATAATTATAGATGAGCTAAAATAATCTAATGATAGTGATGGGGATCTAGATCTAGAAGGCTTATTAGAACCAAAGGGAGAAGTAGAGACAATAAAATTTAAAATCATAGAATGAGTTGAGGAATAAAGACTATGAAATATAAACATTTTGGAATAAGAAAGAAAATGAAATCTTCAAGAGTCACTTCCCAATGGATCTAATATATTATATCAAGAAGCATTGAATAATATTGATAAAAATATTGGAAAAAAGTTTGTGCCTAAATTGTTAGCTTTGGGAGATTACTGGACTCAGAATGAGACTTCAAAGGCATTATAACTATTAAGAGATTATTAAAATGTCTTTTTGACTAAGTTTAGAAAATTTAAGGTGTAGATCCATCATTGGAGAGATGCACATTGAATTGAAAGAGTGTGCTAGACCAATCAAAAAGTGTCCATATAGATTGAATCCCAACATGAAGTTGAAAGTGAAGGCTAAGTTGGATCATATATAGGAAGCATGGATCATCTATCCATTATAAAAAGTAGATTGGATTAGTCCCATGGTAGTGCAATTGAAGAATACCAACAAAATTCAAGTATGTGGGGATTATCATGCATTAAATGATTCTTACATTAATGATCCATTTCCAACACACTTTATAGATGAGGTTCTTAAATTAGTCAAGGATAAGAGGTATATTCATTCAAGGATGGATTCAATGGATATCATTAGATTCCTATCATAGAGGAAGACTAGGCTAAAATAATTTTTTTAATGGAATGGGGTTCACTTTCATATAAGGTAATGCAATTTGGTCTTAAGAATGTTATGACAGTTTTTTCTAGGGATATGGTAATTATGTTTAAATATTTCATTCATGATTTTATATAGGTATATTTGAATTAGTAGGTTATATTCTCTTTGTTCAAATATCATTTATTTAAACTACATCTAATGCTAGAATTTTGTTGAGCCTTACACATTGTGCTAAATTTGAAGAAATGCTTATTTTCACACCTTTTAGTGTTCTATTGGGTTACATAATATGTCATGATGGAATCTTGGTTGACCAAAATAAAATTTTAGTAACAGTGGGGATGTCACCTCAAACTAGTGCCAAAAAGTTTTAAACCCTTATAGGTCACAGTATATTACATAAAGTTCATCAAGGGATACATAACCATATGTATACCATTAGAAAAGTTATTACATAAAGATGGAAAGTTTGAATAGACACAATAATTTCAAATAACATTTATTAAACTCAAAAAAAGGTTAGTAACAAATCCTATATTAATTTTTATAGATTGGAAGAATTCATTCAATGTACATGTAGATGATTCAGCTGTCACAATATAAGTTAGCACAACTAGGGGATGGTGGGTTAGATCACCTTATACACTTTACAAGTATGAAAATATCATCCATAGAGAAAAATTATACGACCAAAAAGAGAAACCATATCAATGGTTTTTGATCTATATAAATTTAGGATTACACTTTGGCCATACAACTTGAGATTTTTATTTATCACCAAGCCCTATGATACCTAGTTAATAAGCCTATGTTGGGTGGAAAGATCTCTAGGTGGCTGATGTTATTTCAAGATTTATAATTTAGGATCATTGTGAAGCTAGGGAGAGAGAATGTGGAACATAATCATTTGAACAGGTTCTAAAATGGAAAAGAAACAAAAGAGATGCATGATAAATCCCTAGACACATATTTGTTCAAAGCTCTACGATCCCTGACAATATGGAGGACATTGTGAGATTCCTAGAATAATGAAATTTTCATACACACTATGTTGAAAGGGATAAGAATCAAATAGTTATATGGGAAATTCCATATAACCTCATCAATGGATTCTTGTATAAGATTGAGAAAGATGATGTGTTGTTCATAGTAGCTTTAGACCATGAACAACCATAAATCCTTTGGGAAGCACATCAAGGAGTTATAGGAGGCCATTTTGTAGGAAAATCCATTATGAGGAAGATATTACAAAGTGGTCTTTGGTGGCCATTTTTGTTATAGGATGCTCACAGGGTGACAAAACACTATGATGTTTAGCAAAGAATGTGAAAACTGAATCATCAAGATGAGATGCCCTTGGTTCCAATGCTAGCAAAGTAACCTTTTAAATAATGAGGCATTGATTTTAAAAGGCATATAACTCCTCTAGGGAAATATAGTCATAAAATATAAATCATTATTATGACAAACTCTTTCAATAAATGCGTGGAAGTTGCTGCAACACCAAGTTGAAGTGTGAAGAATGCCAATAAATTTTTGTATGAGAATATCATTACAAGGTTTGGATGTCTGATTAAATTGGTTTGAAACAGAGGCACTCACTTCCTTAATAACACAACCAAGACTATATATTGAAGATTTCATTATATCAGACCATAAAAGTATGAGCCATTATACACCAGTAAATGGGCAAGATGAGGCTTTAAACAAAGTATTGGGTAAGATGCTGATGAAGATATGTAATTTTCAAAGGGATGATTGGGAGAATAATATTCTTGAGATTATTTGGGAATACCAAATAAATTATAAACATGAGATATGATTCACTCCTTTTTAGTTGGTTTATGGTTATGAGGTAGGTATGCCTCTAGAATACATTGTTCCCAATCTCTGAATTGTAATGATTATGAGGTTGGGAGGTCAGGACTCATTGAAAGACATATTGATAGAATTGGTCAAAATGGAGGAAAATAGGCAACAAGTGAAATGGACATAGGAAATTAACAATTTGAGTCAAAAAGCATGGCATGATCACAAATTATGATCTAAGGAATTTTATCCATAGTAAGAGATATTACTCTATGACAAAATATTTGGAGCATTTCTAAGAAAGCTGTGTATTAGATGGAAGAAACCCTATATCATTCATGATGATTCATAGTAGGGAATAATTATTTTAAAACATTTGTAGGGAACCATTCTATCAAGGTGTATACATGGATATAGGATTAAACCTTACCATCATTAATCTCTATCATTTATCACTGATAAAGAGAGAGGGTGTGAAGTAGCACCATGTAGTTAGGATTTTTGTTCAATATTGTTTTGTTTTCTATTTTATTTTTAGTGTTGTGTGTGTTTGTATAATGTAATATTTTTGTCACAACACATCAGAATAAAGCTTGGTTAGTTAAAATCATCGAGTATAATCGATATATAAATTTTAACTTGAAGGAAATATAGCTAGAGACAAGAACATGGTAGTCATCAATTAAGTTTTGGAATGAGGTGTCAACAAGATAGGTGTGAGAAAGGATGGTTGGTGGTCATTCAAAACTATTAATAATGATGTACTTGAGAGTTTTCATCTATCCCAAATCAAAAATTGAGGGGTATAATGACATGATGTGCCATAAAATAATGTGGATAGATGAAAATATTCCATGTCACATTAGATACCTATCATTAGATGGGTCAAATATTTTTGATACTAAATAGTAACCATCATATCAAACAAAAACCAATTGACATAAATTATGGGGATAAGCTCATGTGTAACCAATTCAGTGTATCTTAACTCATCAACCAAATGAGTTGGGTTGAAAATAATATATGACAAAGGGTCATGGACAACACAAAACCATTACACACAAGATAAATCTATGATCTACATCCCAATCAACTACTTGTGTATAGATTTATCATGAGTGCTAGATCAATCAAAGGAATTGTTCAAATTAGTCTACAACAATAAACATGGATAGGGTGATGAGGCTAGGATATGCCCAATAAATGTATAATAAATGACCTCATCTTACTCTCTTTCTATTAAGTTTGATTGCATTTTGTAACTTGTATTTTGATCTGAGATGAGTTAGGATGTGATTATCCATCTTTTGTTGATTGTGATTCTAACATTTTAAAAGACCTGTAATTCCTAACAAGTGTGTTGGAAAATTATAGTTTTGCAATAAAATAGGTTATCATCAGGATAAAGAACAAATATGAAGTGGATTGCATGTTTTTGGAAGCATTAGACTCAATTTAGATTAGTTTTGGAACCTACAAAATATGTTCCAGAATCATCACAGTTAGTTCCAAAACCTGCAGAATCTATTTTGGAACCATCACAGTTAGTTCTAGAACTCCACCATACTATTTCAAGTTGTCACATTTTTGGAATTAGCTTTGGAACTCTATATTTAGCTTCGGTACTCCTACAGATAAGCTCCAAAACTTTTACAGCTAGATATGAAACTGATGAGGATCTATTCCAAACGGCTGGTGATCAGTTAGATCAATGATCCCATTAAATCAGGAATAGATACCTAATTTTCCAAACTTGCAGAATCAAGACATTTATCACATAGCTAGACATCTAGTCACATCTTGATTCAACATCTATTCTAGGCACGATTCAGTTCCATCGTATCTATGAAACAATTACAGCCATCAAAGCATCTATATATACAGACCTGGGAATTTAGTAAAAAAGGAGATATAAATATAGAATATAGAAGATAAAGAAAATAATTGAAGAATAGAGAGATAAAGGATAGATTAGTACAATTTTAATATAAAACATTCTATCAATGAAATACCCATTTCTATTTTGAAAGCAAATTAAATTGTTCAAATCCTGTTTTAGGCAGAGCAAGGGTCCACTCCTCCAAAGAACCAGGATCTTCATTTTTGTCAATATTTATATTTCTATTCGTAAAAGTAAATAGGTAACTTTTTAAAAAAATTAAATTCTTCCAACTCCTTAAAGTTAAGATTTGTTGTAAATTTGTTCCTGCAAGTGTTTTAGATTAAATTTTTATTTCTACGTGTGTTTATTTCCAGCAATCTATTTCATTTCTGTAACATGTGTTTGTTTCTAGCAATCAATTTCATTTCTACAATGTATGTTTATTTCCACCAGTCTATTTCATTTATACAACATGTGTTTATTTCTAGCAGATTTGCATAGTTTGATTCCAATAAGGTTTTAACCAAGAAATCCTTAAGACATTAAAAACCCCGGAAAACAAAAAAAATATAAATACCTCCATTCAATTACTAAATCACTACGATTATTCTTGTTGCATATAGCTTTAGACATAGCCCTGGTTAAATATGACATCAATAGAAAGTTGATTAAATGAAGGGTATGACGACACCCATCATTTTTATCACCGTTGTTGGGGAACACTAGTTGGAATTTTCTAATTAGGTGTCAATAAGAGAAACAATCATTCATTTACTAATTAAAGAAAATTTCCCTAATTTATGAGTAGACCACGAGATTCCAAGGGTAGATTTCTCCCCAAAATATCTGAACAAGAATTTCCATCATCCTCTAGTTTAAGAAAGGATATTGAGCAAGAATATGAGGCACCATTATCTCTTACAAGACAAGAAGCAAAATTGCCATCTTTGGAATTTTTGGATCAGTCACCAGAACCAAGTAAAACCTTAGGGAGGAGGATTATTTCTCAAGATCCATTGAGGGAAAGTTTTGATTCTCAATTGATTAGTCAACCCCCTACTCCTAACTTTTCACCATCCCCAAAAGAGAACACATACCACATTAATTGGGAGAAAGGATTAGAAAATACTAGAGAGATGGCACAAGAAGTTGGAAGAGAACCTGAGAGAACCTTTACCTATCCCATTCAAATCGAGGATGATGAAACCACTATGAAATTTTTTTCACCTGCACACTTTCCCACATTTAGAGGAATGTCATCTGAGGATCTTGACCAATTTTCGTTTGAGTTTAAAGTACTATGTCAGACTTATGATTACAAAAATAAAATAAAAAATTAAAGTTGTTTCCATCTACCCTAAAGGATGCATCAATGAGGTGGTTTATGGGATTAACATCTAATTTTATTACCAATTGGGAACAAATGGAAACTGTCTTCATAGACAAATATCAAGATTATTGTAGAGGAAGAAATTGAAAGGAAGAATTTTTCAAAAGCAAACAGGAAGAAGATGAAAATATGGAAGATTATTTGGATAGATTCCTCTTTGTGAGTAAAAGATGTGGATTTGTACTTTAAGAAGATTTAAATAAAACCATTTTTCTCAAAGGTCTGGATGATGAATCTAGGGAAACCCTTGATTTAATTGGCAGAGGAAACATTACTCAATTAAGAATGGATGAAATCATAGAAATTTGTAGAAACTATTCAAGAACAAGGGGTGGACCTAGAAAAGGGAAAATGGTTAAAAATTCGAATCCAGATATGAACAAATTGATGGATGAATTGGCAAACTTTAAAATAGACATATTAGTTCAATTAACCTCCACCATTGATGGATTGCAAGCTAAAGCAAATGCCCAACTTGAACCATTAGCCATGTATTATCCTAGATGCAGGAAGAATCATGCAATAAGGGAATGTCCTTTGGATAAAATGGAAGTATGTGTTATCTGTGAATCTAAAGAACATGATACTCACACTTGTTCTCTTCTTCCAATCATAAAAAATCAGCTCAAAAAAACCAATACATCATCCACCATAGAAGAATTAAATTTTGTTCAGAGATAACTAAACCAAGGCCTAATCCCTAGATGATGCCATGGGTAGCTCAAAAAGTACCACAAAGTTGGGGACAACCACCTTGGGCCCCTCAACCCACATGGCATCCTTAGGATTGGGCAAGTCAATCTTGGTATACTCAAGGACATCAGCAACCTTGGGCTGGTCAAGGAAATCCTTATGCTTGGCCTCAACCTAGATGGAGCCCTAGCAATTATGTGCAAGGAAAAACATATCCAAATCAGAACCAACAAGCCATAATGGGACCTCCAACACAAAATCCATAGATTGAAAACATAGTCCAAACCCAAGAAATAAATAAACAACTCCTGTATATGAAATAGAACCAAAAAATTAGTTGATTTAAATATAATGGATTGTAAAAACATTCAAACTAGATCTGGAAAAATAGTTAGCAGGCTACCTATTATAATCACTAAGATGACAGAAGAAGCTAAAACCCCTAGCACAGTTACACCTAAGGAAGATGACAAAGAAAAAGATAAGAAACTAGAAAGAAATCCTACTAAGATTCCATTTCCAGAAAGACTTAAAGAAACCATAGAACTTTAAGGAGTCTGAATTGGTGCAGGAACTAAGAAGATTGAATAATGAAATACCATTATTACAAGCAATTAAGGATATTCTAGAGTTGAACAAGTTAATCAAATTGTTATGTTTTAAAAAACTTGGAAGAAAGAAACAGTACCCCAGGACTATTCAGGTAGACAGAAAACTTGCTGATTTATTAGCAGAAATACTCTTACTACATAAATATGGAGATTCTGGAAGCCCTATTATTTCTATTTCTATAGGGAATAAGGATACACATAACATTTTGATAGATTTGGGCATAACTATCAATGTAATGACAGTGGACACTTTGAAAACATTACCATTAATAGGCATACAACCTACTAATACCATATTACAGATGGTAGATCAGTCTGTAGCAAAACCAAAAGGAGTTATTGAAGATGTGGCAGTAATGGTGGAATCATGGGAATATCCAGTTGACTTCCTTATATTGTAGCCAAAAGGTAAAACACTTGGTTATCCCATTATTTTGGGGAGACCATGGTTAGCTACAGTTGCTACCTTAATTGATTGCAGGTCAAGTGATATGACTATTTCAAATGGTAAGAATTCTAAGCAAATTTCATTATATCCATCTGCAAGACCTTTTATTGATAATCAAGTGAAATTATGGGTTGATAATCCTGATATTAATGAGCAAATCCATCTTCTTTGGCTATGATAACATTGCAAGATCATGTACAATAAATAGATGATATGGTTAATCCTTCATTAAATGAACATCAATCATCATTGGAGCAGTCAGGATTAGTTTTGGAGCCATCATAGTTAGTTTCAGAACCACACCAATTCTCTACAAGTGAAGATAACTTCACTCCAGAGGAACGCAATTTCTCTTGGGGAGAGAAAGGATCTGTAGCAGCAACTTTATAGATATCAAGAGATGGTGAAGAATTTTTGAAAAATAGCAGTAATGAAGAGTTCGACCTAAAACAAGATAAGTATCATAACTCTTCTTGTTGTCCTTTGTCCAACATTCTGCCTCTAGGAACTTTCAGAGATGTTGCTACATATCATATATTGTTACCACATGCCTATCCACTAAACACCTTAATGGAACCCTTTCAACAAATCAGTTCATCATATCTTAGAACCAAACATGTTGAGATTCAACCAGGAATTTTTTTGAATATTAATAGCTAGTTAAAGAATGATGAAGAAGTCAAACTATTTGATGTTCTAAAAGATAACACTAAAGTATTTGCTTGGGACTATATATATGTGAAGGGAATTCATCCAAGTATCTGCACCCATCACATTTATACTAAAAATATTAGACCAGTTAGGCAACTTCAGAGAAGGATTAATCTAGCCTTAAGGGATATAGTCAAACAAGAAATTGAAAAACTATTACAAGTAGGTTTTATCTACCCTATCTCAGATAGCCAGTGGGTGTCTCCTCTTGTAATTGTCCCTAAAAAGAATAGAAAATAGAGAATTTGTGTTGACTATAGGGAAATGAACAAAGCCACCTTGAGAGATTATTTTCCCTTACCATTCATAGATCAAGTCTTAGACAACCTTTCAGGTAAATAATACTTTTCCTTCTTGGATGGATTTAGTGGATACAATCAAATCAAAATTGCTACTGAGGATCAGGACAAAACTACATTTACTTGTCCATGGGGTACCTTTGCTTACAAGGTATTGCCATTTGGACTATGTAATGCTCCAGTAACCTTTCAAAGAGCTGTATTAGCAATTTTTGCAGACCTAATAAATGACTGTGTGGAGGTATACATGGATGAATTTACTATGTATGAAGATACATTTGATGATGCCCTAAAAAATTTGGACAAAGTATTAACAAGATGTGAATAGCATCACTTGTCTCTTAGTCATGAGAAATGTTTGATGATGGTTGGTGAAGGGATTGTATTAGGGCACCATGTTTCAAAAAGAGGAATTCAGGATGACCAAAACAAAATCAAGATTATTTTAGACTTGCCTATTCCTCAAACTCCCACATATATCAAATCATTCTTAGGACATACTGGATACTATAGGTGTTTTATCAAGGATTTTAGTAAAATTGCTGCCCCCATGTTTAAATTGCTTACCAAGGATTGTGAATTTCTTTGGGATGAACAGTGTCAACATGCTTTTGAAGAAATTAAAGAGAAATTAGTAACTACCCCAATATTGCAAGGACCTAATTGGTAAAAACCTTTTCACATCCAAATTGATGCCTCAAATACCTCAATTGATGTAGTTTTGGGATAGAGAGATGAAGAAGCAAGAATGTATGTTATTTACTATCTCAGTAAAAATCTTACTCCCACTGAAAGAAATTACACTACCATTGAAAAAGAATTTCTAGCTGTGATCTATGCAATCAATAAATTTAGACATTACATTATAGGGTACAAAAAATATTTGCACATACAAATCACTCAACAATTAAATATTTAATGAACAAACTAGTGGTTGGAGGTAGAATAATTAGATGGTCATTACTTCTACAAGAATTTGATATTACCATTGTGGACAATCCAGGCCTGATTTCTTATCAAGATTGACCAGTACAAGTGAGTAGGATCCAATCAAGGATAACTTTCCAGATGAACAATTGTTTGTTATTTTAGTTAACACACCATGGTTTGCTGACATGGAAAATTATCTTGTAATAGGGAAGTTTCCTCCTTTCACTAAAAAACAAATAAAAAATTAATCAAAACCAATGCACAATTCAAATGGTTAAATGGAATGTTATTTAAATGTGGTCCTGATTTGGTTTTACGTAGGTGTGTAAGAGAAGATGAAATTTTTGACATCCTCCAGGCATGTCATGGTGAACCAAGTGAGAGACACTATTCAGTGAAAAGAACAACTCACAAGATACTTGGCACTGGTTACTATTGGCCATCTTTGTACAAAGATGTGAAAAGATATATTAGGGGGTGTGATCCTTGTCAAAGGATGGGACAACCAACCATTACCAATGAAATGCCTTTGCAACCACAAGTAGTGATTGAACCATTTGAGAGATGGGGATTGGATTTTGTTGAACCTTTTAATCCTCCTTCATAAGGAAAAGAGCATATTTTTGTGTGTATTGATTATGTAACAAAATGGGTAGAAGTGCAGGCTTTAACAAATGCCACTGAAGAAGCAATTTCTGATTTCTTTTAGCACAGAATTATGGTAAAGTTTAAAGCACCAAGAAGCTTAGTTTCAGACCAGGGACCACAATTTATGTCCAACATGATTTAGGCTTTCACAATGTATTATCAAATCAATCATAGGAAGTCATCTCCCTATCACCCACATGTAAATGGACAAGTTGAAGTAACAAATAGAGAATTAGAAAACATACTCACTAAAATAGTTAAAGATGAAAGAAGAGACTGGGTAAAAAGACTAGCTAAAGCTGTCTAGGCTTATAATACAACTTGGAAAACCACAATAGGGTTTTCACCATATGAGTTAGTCTATGGGAAAAATCCCTTGTTGCCTATTGAGTTTGAACTACAGACATTGAGGACAGTAGCTAATGTGGGAATTGAACTGGATGTAGCTCAAAAGGAGCGAATCCTTCAACTCAATGAATTAGATGAATTCAGAATGGAAGCACTTCACCAAATAGAGGTAATCCAAGGTCAAAGGAAGAAATGGCATAATTTACATATGAAGGAAAGATAATTCAAAGTAGGAGACTGGGCATTGCTGTTTGATTCTAAGTACTAACAATTCAAAGGTAAATTAAGAACCAAATGGTTGGGACCTTAACAGATCAAGCAGATATTTGACAATGGTTCTATCCAGTTACTTCCCATTGATGGCAATAGAAGAATACTCTTTGCCAATGGACATAGGCTAAAAATTTATAGGAAGCCTCCTACTAAGGATGAATTCTTGAAGCAGATTGAAGCAAACAAAGAATTTGATCATATGGAAGAACCTAGTTCTTCCAAAATGATTAAATAATCAGATGAAAAGATATAGAATAAAGGGAAGAGAATGAAAATAAGTGAATGGCATTCTCTTCCCCAAAAATAAAAAAAATAAAAAATAAAAAATAAGAGATCAATTGAAAATCAGTGATGGTGGTTGATCTTCTCAAATAAATGGCTAATTCAAATAAAACTTTTTTGAATTCTAACTATTTTCTAACCATTTTTTAGGGATGATGTGTCAGCATGATGGAGGGATTACATCATCAAGGATGGTAATTATGTTTTTAACTTGTTAAAGGTTAAATGGAAAGTTTGTATGTGTGATTAGACTTGATTTAGAAAGATTAGTATGATGAGTCATCTATTATACATCATGGTTAAATGTGCAAAATCATGAGAAGGATATTGATGATGGAATGAGTTGGTAGATAACCATAAAGAATCATTCTTATGATTGAAGCAACTGAATCTACTAGTTCCATAGCTAAGTATAGTAGTTCTACAACCAAAATTGATAAGTTCCACAGTTGAGTACAATAATTCTACAATCAAATTCACCAATTCAATAATTGAATCTGCTGATACGAGAAGCAATTTTCAGTTAACCTGTGAAAGATTCAAAGAAGAACAAATCATGGGTTAGTGCATTTAGTATGCCAACACTATTTAGTTTCCAAGAAAAATGGGGAAGAAATGTGGGACAAATTTCTTGGCAAATTTGGACAAAATCCTGGTATTCCCAGAAGAACAATAGCAACTCCTCCTGCTCCTTCAGTTCATTTGAAAATTGCTACCATTGCTGAGAAAAAGAAAAAATTAGGGGAAGAGGAAACACCAAAAATAAGAAAATTTGGAAGAAAAGTTAAAATTGTAGACCCTACTGTACCTTCTCAAGCCATTTCTTCTTTTGTTGAAGCTATAGAAGAACTGATACTTGTATCTGACAATGACAGTTCACCTAGGCCTGAGTAAACATCAAACATCAAAAGAATTTATAAGAGTAGACCTATGTCTACACATTTTGAGGCTCTTCAAGAAATAAAATGTCTTAAAAATTCTAAAGAAAGTTCACAGGAGCTGGAAGAACAAGAAAGGCTAGAAACTAAAGCTGCTGATATTTTGGGCAACATGGCCATGACTCCTCCTGGACCAAGCCAAGCAGAAAAGGAAAAAGAAGATGAAATATTTGAGGAGCTAGTTTTCCAAGAAATGGGTGAGACTGTAGCATCATCACATGTAGAAGATGAACATGCATCTTGGAGAAGGAAAGGGAAATCCCCTATGGTGGAAGAGGAATGCTTAACTCCCCAAGAACTTTCAGAAAAAGAACAAAACCAACAGATTAAACAAGCTCTATTTTTTTCTAGAGTAGAACTCATTATCAAGGAAAAGGATGAGGAATTGAACCTCCTCAAAATCAAGTTAGAATAGAAGGAAATGCTCTTTACAGAATTAACAAACCAGTTCACAGTGAAGAATGAGGAATTAGCAAAAATTAAAAGGAAACTCATGGAAAACGAGGCAAAATCTACAATACAGACCTCTGTGTCAACAGTCTCTGCACAGATTGAATTGACTTATCTGCCACTCAAGCAGTTATGGGATGACACATGCATAGAACTCAATGAAATCAAAGCATCCAATATAGACTTGAAAGGCAAACTGGTAGAAGAAGAGAAAGCATGGAAGGAATGGGAAGACAAATTTTACAAGGAGGAAAATGATAAGTATAAATGTCTTGTGAAAATACAAATAGTTTGTATGATGAGTGAGAAGTTTATTGCATGCAGAAGACCTTCTCCTATTTATAGCATGTTTTTAGAGGAACAATTCATTCACTGGCAGTTGGCAAGGATAGCATGTGGCCTTCAACATGAATTAAAAGATGAAGTTGATTTCTCGGCTGCCTACTCCTTAGCTAATACAGACTAAAAAAACCTTTTTTGTGAATTTTACCTCTACAATTTTATGCTAGAAATAAATATAGGTTTTATGATCAATTTGTATGTAGGAGAAAGCCATCTTAATGTATTTGTCTCTGTTCTTCAAAATCAGAATGCATGGAAAGAAAGGGAGTCAGAACATTAGTCAAAGGCTAGTTCATCCGGTCTCTGTATGAGAATTCATTATGGTAATCCACTCACCTTTGCTACATATTTCCAATCCCATGAATTTACTGATAAATTCAAGGGACCTTATCTTTTCAGTTTACAACAAAGCATGGATGTCTTCACCTCTTATGAGAGGGCAAATTTTGATAATATCTATGATGCATGTTTAAAAAGTTGGGAATTTCTCTCAGTGGCATTGAAAACAAGGGAAGTAATATCCCCTTCAAATTTGATCTAGAGTTTAGAAAGGGCAAAAGCTTTATGCACAATAATTCCCCAGATCAATGAAACTCCCCCGAGCATATGGATAGGAATGCAGACAAGGCCACCTCTACCTCTCACCCCCATATCTCCTTGGCAAAATAGAGAACCTCAACATCACACTCAATTTGAGGAATGGAAAAGAAAAGTAGAAGCAGGAGTAGGGTATAGTACTTTTGAATCAAAGCATTAGGATATTTAGTTCCAGCCATTTGATCTAAGCAATCAAATGGAATGCAGGATATACAATCCTAAATTTGAAGAGTGAAGTTTATAAAGGGACTTACAAACAAGTATGGGGGAAGTGATGAGGCTAGGATATGCCCAATAAATGTATAATAAATGACCTCATCTTACTCTCTCTTTCTATTAAGTTTGATTGCATTTTCTAACTTTTATTTTGATCTGAGATGAGCTAGGATGTGATTATCCATCTTTTGTTGATTATGATTTTAACATTTTAAAAGACCTATAATTCCTAACAAGTGTGTTGGAAAATTCTAGTTTTGCAATAAAATAGGTCATCATCAGGCTAAAGAACAAATATGAAGTGGATTGCATGTTTTTGGAAGCATTGGACTCAATTCAGATTAGTTCCATAACCTGTAGAGTCTATTCTAGAATCATCATAGTTAGTTCTGAAACCTACAAAATCTGTTTCGGAACCATCAAAGTTAGTTTCAAAACTCCACCATACTATTTCAAGTTGTCACATTTTTGGACTTAGCTCCAAAACTCTATATTTAGCTCCAATACTCCTACAGATAAGCTCCAGAACTTTTACAACTAGATATGGAACTGATGAGGATCTATTCCAAACAGCCAGTGATCTATCAGATCAATGATCCCATTAAATTAAGAATAGATTCCCAATTTTCCAAACTTGCAGAATCAAGACATTTATCACACAGCTGGACATCTAGCCACATCTTGATTCAGCATCTATTATGGGCATGATTCAGTTCCATCATATTTATGAAATAGTTACAACCATCAAAGCATCTATATATACAGAATTGAGAATTTAGTAAAAAAGAAGATATAGATATAGAATATAGAAGATAGAGAAAATCATTGAAGAATAGAGGGATAAAGGATAGATTAGTACATTTGTAATACAGAACATTCTATCAATGAAATAGCCATTTTTGTTTTGAAAGCAAATTAAATTATTCAAATCCTGTTCTAGGAGGAGCAAGGGCCCACTCCTCCAAAGAACTAGGATCTTCATTTTTGTCGATATTTATATTTCTATTCACAAAAGTAAATAGGTAACTCTATTAAATTTATAAATGCTTCTAACTCCTTAAAGTTAAGATTTGTTGTAAATTTATTCCTGCAGGCATTTTAAATTAAATTTTCATTTCTGTAATGTGTGTTTGTTTCTAGAAATCTATTTCATTTCTGCAATGTGTGTTTGTTTCCAACAATCAATTTCATTTTTGCAACGTGCGTTTATTTCTAGAAATCTATTTCATTTATGCAATGTGTGTTTATTTCCAATAGATTTGCATAGTTTGATTCCAATAAGGTTTTAACCAAGAAATCCTTAAGACATTAAAACCCCCCCAAAAACAAAAAAAATACAAATACCTCCATTCAATTACTAAATCACTATGATTCTTCTTGTTGCATATAGCTTTGGACACAACCCTAGTTAAATATGACATAAATATAAAGTTGATTAAATGAAGGGGATGACAACACCCATCATAGGGCATACTTATTGATTCCACTTACCAATGCACAAAATGAGGAAACAGGGATTGATCTTAGACTCAAACAAACTAGATATCATGACCTAGATCTTTTTTATTTTATTGATGCAATAAAATCTACTCTATTTACCCTTAACCCACAATAAGTAGCACAAGAAGGAGCACTAGCACTTTAACATCCTCTATGAGGATCTGATGCTAAGTGACTAATCAAATTACCTAATTTTAGGTAATTAGATAATGAAATTCTTAATTTTTTAATTATATATAATGAGGGTGCCATCCATCTTTCTCAAGATGTTATAATATTGATTAACCCTATGACCATGGAAAGATAAATAGGGATTACAGCTCAAGGTTAATCTATTTTGCCTTATAAATCCATGTCTCCACCTATCCACTCAGACACCATAGAAAAATATATAAGGAAAAGAAGGAGAATTTCCATTGATTATGTGGAAAATGGTTTGGTGCACATTCTCTGAATGTATCACTAAGCAATTCTAACACACAACCAAACATGTAAAGCAAAAAACCAAAGGTGTTGTGGACATTATGTATTAGATGATATACCTACATGAAGATTTCAATTACTGTAATTTTATTGCATCATATCTCATAAAAAACATTTAGAATATTTTTGATGACAAATTGTAGGCATTCCAATACCAATTTTTAGTCTTAATCCTTTGTTTTACACAATGGAAGTCACTAGAGGGAAAAATTAACCCAACTAAATATTTTTGGCATGCTACTACATTTTCCAACATTGTTTAGACTAAAATAGGGTAATATTATGAATAATTATGGATATTCAATATATGGTGGTTGGATATCCAAGCCATGATTATTTCATACCCAAGGTACCTCAAGATGTGATGCAGTATCTTAGATAGCATGCATCAATCACAAATCTACACAATGGCATTCAAATCAAAGTTCATGAGTTACCCAAAGTAATCACAAATATACTACCCTTTTTCATCACCATGTTAGATGCATAGGTAAAATTTGTATAGTATAAAACCTTAGTTGTTATGTTGATACAACCTTTACACTCCATATCTCCAAGTGTGCAATAATCTATGCCTACACAAGCATAAGCTAAACCAAATGTAATAAACCATTACACCAAGACCTTGAAGCATTAGTGAAATCCACCCATTAGGATCATAACATCCCACCATGCTTTCAAAGCCCAGACTATGGGTTAGATTTGTGCTCGTACACTAGGATCTCCCGCATGTATGAGCCCAAGATGAACACTACCATGCTGACATAGCCACCCACTTCATGATTTGAACCTAGGTGAAGGCTATGATACCAAATGTAACAAAATATTACACCAAAACTGTGAGGTGTTAGTTAAATCTACCCATTAAGATCATAACATTGCTATAATGTCCTCATTTCTAGTTCACAAGTAAATAGGTATCGAATACCTTTAGTCTACTTTTCCCCATAGACTAGGATTTTTTTTATTAATTAAGATTGCTCGAATGATTTTGATCATTTGGAAATTTTATTTAGTTAATATAATATTATTAAAAAATTCTTTTTACTACTAAAGAATTTTATAAAAGTGGTTTTAACCACTATTACACTTGAGAGTTTGAATAATAATTGGATAAGGTATTTTATTTAATTGTTTGCCCAAAAGTGATTTAATCACTCTTGTAAATTGGGTAAATTAATTAATTAATTATTAAATTATTGCCTTAGATTAATTTTAATTACTAATTCTATTTTGGTAATTAATTTAATATTATAAGTGGGAAAAAGAGTAAATGTCAGCTTGGAGGGAAAATAAAATAAGAAAAAATATTTTAAAAAGTGGTTTAGTGATTTTAAAAAGATATTTTGCCTCTAAAAGTGGTTCCCCCCACCTTGAAGGCTATATATGGACATGAGGGATTCTATTTTGGATATGCTAATTTGATATATTGAATCTTCATTTTTGAAGAAGGATTGGGATGCGAATGCCCAAGGTTGTTATTTCTGATTGAAGAGTGATTTCATCAATAAATCACATTGAAGACATTTTGCCTTTTTTGTAGGTTGTTGATTTGAAGAAGTATTTCTATTTTTTTTGCATTTTAGGTCTATTTTTAAAGGCAAGTGATCAAAGACATCAGATTTAAAGTGAATGATCAGATTAAAGACATTTATGAGGGCTCTAGGGTGGAGTGAACCCCTCTAGAAGTGTGACATCACATTCCATAAGGGTGATGTCACCTTTGGGATAGTAATTTCCACTTTTTATGGACATTTTATGCTCATAAAGTTCTTCAATAAAGATAATTGGATTCCTCCTATTTTTTTGGTTATTTTGGTATATCATTTGTGTTGATTGGTTGAGTATTTTTAGAGCACTTAATTTTAAAAGTTTTTGGTGTATTTTGCCTATAAAAATTCTAAATTGATGATGTGGCAAAAATAATTGGAGAATTTAATCTGAATATTCATTTATCACTTACCAAAAAAATTTCATAATTTTTGGAGTTGTTTAAGGGTATAAAAAATATGTTTTCGCAAATCACTGACCTAGGGCAGCGATCTAGTCTTTCTGGCAATTTATTTAGATTTTGGCATATTAAATTATGAATTTTTTGTTTGAAGATAAGTGGGATTTATGGATTTTTTTTACTTTCTTATTGATCCTTATAAGGGGACATTATAGTGGTATTATAACACTGATCTAGTGTACCTATGAGATTTTATGTGTGCAGATTTGGAAGCAAGTAGATACAAATATTTTATGTTATCAAAGAAGAGGAAAAGCCATGGGTGATCAAGGGTTTAAATCAAAACAAGAATTTTTTTTGCAATATTTGATCAAGGGGAGCCAAAGTGATCTTCAACAAACCTTGAGTATGTAATTTACAGCCATGTCAAAGACTACACTAGATCCAAGCAAGATTCATCACCTCAAAGGAGAAGGAAGCTCAAAGAGTGGTGTGAGGGTTTCTACAAACCCCCATCATAAGTTATTCAAGGGAATATTTATATATAAAGAGAATTTTTTGAGGATGATCCATGGATGTGTAATCTACTTGATATATGTCAAAGTGAATGTGTAGTCCTAAGCTATGCTACTCAAGAACTATTGACTTTTCATGAGTATTGTGAGATGAAAGATGGGTCAAAATAAAGAGGTTCGATCATGTAGGCCCATAGAGACTTAAAACAAAGGTTGGGTAAGGTTTATCTTCCTATTTTTGATGGTAATGATAAACTTACAGTGAGATCATAGTTGCATAAATTGGAGACCTATTTTCATTCAACCCCATGTTTGAGGATGAAGCTCTCAAGTTTAACACACTTCAATTGGAGGGTATTGCTAATGAGTGGTGGTTTCATGTCAAGATCACACAAGGCCATGGATCTATTACTACCTTGAAAGAATTCAATAAGAGGGTAATGGAGATATTTGATAGGAAATATCTGGAGATCCACTTTTGTGAATTGGCATAACTCAAACAAAATCATGATGTTGAGAGGTATGTTGCTGATTTTCAAAAGATTTCAGCTATGGTACCAGTTGTAAGTTAAATAAGGTTGGATTTTATCTTTAGTGAGGGTTTTATTGAGACCTTGAGAGGTTTGGTAATAAATTTTAACCCTATTTCTTTGTAAAATGTAAATATTAAAGCTTTGGATCTAGATTGTTCAACTTCTAGGGGAAATATGTGGCCAAAAGGACAACAAGGGGCAGCCACTCATTTGCTACCAAAAGTGGAAATACTAGACATCCAAGGTCTAATTTTTGTGGGTAGCCAAAATCACCAAGTGGGAAACCTAGGAAAATACCTAGTGAGCCACCAAAGAATCCTTTTCAGCCTTCTATTCCACCATATAAAGCACTGTCCTATAGCAGCAACATGAAGTATTCAAGAGATGAGTTGAGGAGGAGAGGTTTGTGCTATAATTGCAAAGATCTATGGACTAGAGGTCATTGTTTTATAGGCAAAGGACAAGTCCATTACATTGAGGTAATTGATGGTGATTCATATTTTGATGTTGTTGATAGTAATGTTGATCAAAATGAAAATGTGGTTGATGACCATGTGCATGAGGATGATAATGAAGACATGGGAAACACTCTTGCTACTCTTTTTAGAGTAACAAATTACCATCCTTTTTAGGTAGGAGGAACATTAAAGAAACACAAGGTAACCATCTTTATTGATAGTGGGGCTACTTACAATTTCATTGGCAAGAATTTGGTGGTTAAGCTTGATTTAATTGTAGAAGATTTCAAGGGGTTCAAAGTAACAATAACATATGGGTTTTCTCTTCATGTACCAAAAAAATCACCAAGCTCACCATTTCCTTATGAGATTATGAGTTATGTGATGATTTTTATGCAATTAACATTGGGAATATGGATCTTGTACTTGGGGTTCAATAGTTGCATTCATTGGGTAATTTAACCTCAATTATCAAAGCTTGATGCTCAAATTCAAGGTGGGAAACAAGGAGGTAACTCTTCAAGGTATTCTCAATAGGTCACCTCCAGTTAATTCGATGTTCAATAAAGCTTTGCAAGAGGATGTAGAAATTTGTTATATGTCCTTTATAGTAATAGATTAAAGAGAGTTAATTATCTTGGAATATGATAAAAATTAGTTCACTAATGACTTGATTAAAGGGGTAATTTTTGATGATAAGTAAATAATTTTGGATGGACTTCTACTCTATAGATAAAGGGTCTATTTGGCTCTAGAATCTAGGGAAAACACATGATTTTAATGGTTTCCCATGACTCTCAATTAGCTGGTCATCAAGGGTATTGCAAGACCTAAAATTTGTAAGGGAGAGATTATATTGAAAGGGTTTAAAGAAGGAGGTTGTCAAGTACATCTGAGAGTGTTTAGTATGTCAAAAATTTAAAAAATGAGCATGAATTTCTAGCACAACTCTTGCAGCCCCTTCCTATTCCTTCACAATATATGGAAAATCAACTCTATTGATTTCATTACCAAATTAACCATGGTGCAAGGTAAGAATTATTTACATGTTGTGGTGGATAGACTCACAAAATATGCTTATTTTTATCCACTTCTAGCCAAGTATAATGATCCTATGGTTGTTGATTTTTTTTAGAGAAGTGTTTAAATTGCATGGGCTACCCAAAAAAATTGTAAGTGATAGGGGAAAAAAGATAATGAGTATTTTTTGGCAAGAATTCTTTCATTTGATAGGTACTGAGCTCACACCGAGTACTAGTTACCATCCACAAACTGATGGGTAAACTAAAATTATGAATAAGTGGGTGGAAGGGTACTTGAGGAACTATGTTTTAGGGAAATAATTAACATGGATAAAATGGTTACATATGGTTTAACATTGTTACAACAAAACCTACCACATGTATATATGTTGTTGAGCATTGTTTCTATTGTTGAGGTTTTCCATTGAAATTGTCATTGATGTCAAAGGTTATTCATGATGTCATTAAACAATGTATTTATTTGATTTCATCCTTGAGAGTCATGACATTGATTGAAAAACATATAAATCATGTGATAAAGGTGTAGACACATCAAAGAGAGTTTTAAGATTAGTTTCCAAAGTTGTAAAGTGTTTGAACCTAGCAAGAGAATTGAGAAGGCTTGTGTATAAGATGCCTAGTCTTGTGCATGAAGGAGCATGGTGACCTAGTGATATGGATTCACAAAGACATAAGAGGCTATATGAGGTTGTTTAATCATTAATATGAACATTAAAGTACTCATGAGTGTCTTAGAGTAAGACTATAGGGGTAAGATCTATAGATCTATCATGAAACTAGACTAGTTTTAGACTCTAACTGACCTAATAAGGGGTCATGAGGTGTTTCCAAGACCTATGAAGGATGAAAATTAGTGTTAGAGAATGTGATAAGTTTCATAGCATTGAAGTGAGGTGGAGAGTGCATGGATAATGGATATAAGGTTTGTTTCAAGGCATAATGTGACTTGTACGTCAAAATCCTAAAGATCAAAGAGAGAGAGATAGTGGCCTAATGGGGCATTAGGATCAATTTCCAAGGTAAGAATAAACATATGATAATTTTCAATGGTGTGATAGGTTGTCTCAAGTGTGTTGACCAAGTTTGAGGTCAAAGTTTGCAAGAAAAAGCAAGAAAACATGTTTTAAGGTCTCTTGAGTGCACATAATGAAGGGTTCTCAACCTTAGAAGGACTTTCATGTGTTATGGGAACCTAATACATTCATGGTAGATGGGGAAGGGTCTTATATAAAATTTCCAATCATTAGTTTTTGGAATAAGGGGCTAATATTTATAAAGGATTATTAAGATTGTAAGGTGGTTTAAACTTGACTAGAACCCTAACTTTGACCCAATGATAAATATCTTGATCAAAACAGCCCATAATGGTTTATAATGGATATTTAAGTTATTGTATGTTGTATTCAACTCTCTCAGACATCTCCAAGTGTGATTTTTTTGTCAAGAGAGTGAGTGAACCTTATAGTAAAGGGTTTATTTATTAAAAATTTATTGTAACAAGCATATTTGACCAAGTCAAAGTTGATAAGTGGATGAAGGTTGAAGATTGAGACTTGTATCTTATGTCCATGTTGGTTCTTGACTAGGTTACATCATTTATGGGTGATAAACTGGTCATACAAGTTGACCTATCGCTAAAAGGCCTAATGGTGCAGACATTGAGAAAACCAAGTAGGAGTGAGAAGTTGTTTAAGGATGTATTATCATGGATTGGGGATTGATAAAAATGCATGGATATTTTGTTTAAGACCTATAATACATGTCCATATTAGATATAATATTTATACATGATTACATATAGCATAAATTTTCTCTCAAATTGACTTATCTAACTTAGTGAGGTCTGTGTACAGTGACGTCATGACAATGGTCTATAAGACCAATATTTATATTAGAGTTTATGATCTATTTATTTTAAGTTTTTATAATTTTGTTTTAATATCATATTAATTCATTGTAATTTCTTAAGTATGCCCTTTCATGTATCATAAATTCATGTTTCCATGACTATGTTTTGAAGCTAGTTGACAGTTCTAAGTGGGCTACTTGTAGAAAAGGGTTTGAGTCCTTTTGCCATATGTAATGAAGTATAATTAACTTGGTGAAGTATTGGGTGTATTTAATCTTATATTTATATATTTTTTTGATTTTTTTTGAAATATTGTGTTTTTTGTTCAGTTGTTCAAGACATACTTTTTGGGTATGCACAGACCTAATTGTGAACAGTGCTAATGACGTGCTTCAAGTGGTGGTTAGAAATAAAAGGTGTCATATACCCAGTATTATATTTGTATGGATATATTCAAGTTAAATATGATATTTTTATACCATGTGATAAGTCTAAGAGTGTTCCAAGGTGTTCAAAGGATAATGTATGCTAATGAAGGCCTAATTAAATTAGGTCTCCTTAAGGCCTAAAAGGGGTTTTGGTCCTATATTATATGACCAATATATTGTAATAATTGGTTCATTTTTGTTTCATTTACTAAGTCCCATTTTATTTAAAAAATAATTTGTAAAGTGTGTATGGCTGACCAAGAGGTGTATGAGCAAGAGCCTAGTATAACAGACAAGGCCTAATTATCTAGAGTGAGAGTGTGAGTTGAAGTGAATGAGATAGAAATTTAAAGAGATGAATGAGGTATTTTAGACAATAATTAATATCATAAATGGGTACTATATATGATGATCAAGGTCATATGACCTAAACAAGTCTTGAAGAGGCCTAATCAAACAAAGAAGGCCAGAGACCAATTTGAAGATGATAGGTGCATGTGAAGAGCTAAAGATGGAAAACATAATATATTGTATGAGAAAAAAATAGTTATAAAGGTGATAAAAGGTTTGGTTTATATGAGATGGTGCTAAGTCATCTAGGGTGTTGGTGCCTCCTTGTAAGTGGGTGCTTGATAAAGTTGAGTCAAGTTGGTGCTTGGCTAGTTGGGGTTGGCATTCCAAGTGAAGTCAATGCTTCACTTATAAGATTGTAGTCCATTTTCATAATTATTGGGATTTATTACCCTTGAGGTTTTCCTACTCAAATAAGTGTTCTATTTGTTATGTTCTTCACTCATGTTTATGGCTCTTAATGTGTTGCCAGTTTACTATATCATTTTGGTAGTTCATGAATGACAAGGTAAAGATTGTAAAATTTTTGAAGATCGATTCAACCATCTCATATTATTCATTTTACTTCTAATAATTGGTATCAAATACTAGTCCTTTGAGGTAAGTTTAATCTCTTGAAGGTGATCCTAAGAAGCATAAGAATGTCTTGTGATTAATAGGAAGAAGACAACATGTATGATGAAGAAGTCTACTATGACATTGAAGAAAGAGAAGCTGAAGTAAACCTTAAATCTAATCTCATGAATACCCTTGATTATTTGAAACAAAAAAATAATACTATCAAGTATTTTAGGATTTAGTTAGAAGAGGTCAACACAAGGTGTAAGTCAAATGAAGTTGAATATGACTAGTTGAAGATAGAGATAGATTCATTTAAGGTTGAGCATGAATAACTCATAGAAAAATTGAGCTAGTTTGATAGAGATCATGAGAATTTAGAACATGTCAAGAGTACTATCCTAAAAATATCAATTAGGCAACCCAATTCTATAAAGTATAAGTCATCATGGAACCATGGAAATAATAGAAATGTTGTTTGTTACATCTATCACAATATATGACACATTTTAAGATTCTGATCAAACATGTTTAGAAGGTACACAACATTAAACAAGACATATAAATATCCTATAATGAATAATAAGGATCAAACATTGGTATGGAAGCTAAATCAGGCTAAGATGGATCATATAGAGCTCAAGAAGGAAGATGGACTATTTGTCGAGGAATAGAAGACCAAAGATGACTCTATGCTAGATTAGATTTCCTTTCACATTAAAGATAAATGAATGAAATGGTATATAAATATTAGTTTCATAATCCACATTAAAATAGATAAAAACAAGTTCATCTCATTAAAGAATAATGCTATAGGAACAATGAGGTTTGGAGACAACATAACTGCCAATATAGTTGGCAAAGGTGTCTTGAGTTTGGAAAATGAAAAGACCAAGACACAAAATGTGTTATGTGTGGAAGGTATAAAACATAGCCTACTTAGTGTGATTCAATTGTGTAATCAAGGACACACACTAACATTTCATGACAAAGGGTGTGAGATAAGGAAAGCCAAATCAGGAAGGCTAATTGCTAATGTTAAGAAGATTGAGAACAAATTATATGTATTGAATAAGATAAAGAAGGAGAGATATTTCATTAGCAAGACAGATGTAAGATGGATATGTCATATAAGGTTAGGTCACCTAAACTTTGACAACCTGGTCAAGATTAACACTAAGAAGTATGTGAAGAACATGCCTAAAATCATCAAACCTATAAACATATTTTGCAAGGCATGTTAACATGGTAAGCAGACTAAAATAAGGTTCACGTACAAAGAGTACTCTACTAAAATACCATTGGAGTTAATAAAAATTGATAGATGTGTACCTAAAAGAATTCAAAGCATCAAGGAGATAACTACTTCATGTTACTCATTGATTATTACACAAAAATGACTTGGGTTGCATTTCTGAAAGAGAAATCAGAAGCTCTTGACAAGTTCAAGTAATTCAAGGCTCTTGTTGAGAATGAGAATAATTGGAAGATCAAGTGCCTAAGATATGATATAGGAGAGTTTTGGTCCAATGAGTTTGATAACTTTTGTGAGGTTCATGGAATAAGGAGACAATTCTCAATAGCTAGGACACCTCATTAGAATGGGTTAGTGGAAAGGAAGAATAAGATATTTCAAGAGATGGATATAATTATGTTGAATGAGTCTATATTATCTGATGGATATTAAAGAGATTAATTAAGCACTATTATCTACATTTTGAATAGAGGATAGTTAATGATTAATGGCAAAAAGACTCTTTATGAACTATGGAAGGGTAGACCTACAAATGTAGAACACTTTAGAGTATTTGGGAGAAAATGTTTCATCAAAAGAGATGATGAAGACTTGGGTAAGTTTTATTATATATCTAATGAAGGTATATTCTTAGGATACTCATCAAGGAACTCAACCTATAGATTTTATAATAAGAGACTACAAAAAATAGTGAAAAGTACTAATGTGAGGATTGATGAGACAAGGAAATCTCACTCACAATAAAATATCACTTTAGATAATGTGGGATTACAGAATGAAGAGGAGACTATATAGGTTGATGAGGAAGAATAAGAAGTTGAAGAGGATATGACTAAAAAGGACGCTCAAGATAGATTCAAAGGGACCACCCTAAATCTCAAATCATTGGCAAAATAATGTAGGTATGCAAACTAAGAGAAGAATGGTGGGTAATCTAAATCAAGAGAATGATCTATTATCCAAGATTGAACCTAAAAGTATTATAGAAGCAATAAAAGACAAATTTTGGATAGGTGATATGAATGAGGAGTTAGATCAAATAGAGAAGAATGAGACTCGGGAGCTAGTTCTTAAGCTTAAAGATAAGAATGTCATTGACACAAAATAGGTGTTCAGAAAAAAGTTGAATGAAGATGGAGAAGTCACTAGGAATAAGGATAGATTGGTATTAAAGGGATATGCAAAATTTGAAGGACTAGACTTTGAGGAGATATTTTCACCAATAGAAATATTGGAGGCCATCAGATTGTTTTTAGCTTATACAAGGTTCAAGGTATACTAGATGGATGCCAAATCTGCATTTTTGAATGAGAATTTGGAAGAAGTGTGCATTGAGAAAATTGAAGGGTTCTCATATCAGATGACAAATATTATGTTTATAGATTGAATAAATATCTCTATGGTCTAAATCAAGCTCCTATAACTTGGTATGCTAGGTTGGATAGGTTTCTATTAGATCAAAGATTTAAAAGAGGAGTTGTAAACAATAATCTATACATCAATACAGAATATGACCATCAACTGATAATAGTTGTCTATGTGGACGACATCATATTTGATGGAAATAATGATAAAATGATAAAGTCATTTGTAGAGGTGATAAAGAAAGAGTTTGACATGTCCATGCTAGGAGAACTATCACTCTTTCTTGGGTTGAAAATCACTCAATCTAAAAAAGGTATATTCATCTCACAAGCCAAGTACATAAGAGAGATGTTGAAGAAGTTTGAGATGGAGTATTGCAAGGTAATTATTACACCCATGATCATAGGTTGTAAATTGAGAAAGGAAGATTAGTCTTCAAAGGTCAATCAAAAATCATATAAGTCAATGATTGGAAGTTTGTTGTACACCACTACCTCTAGACCTAACATCATGAAATTAGTAAGTATTTTGGAAGGTTTAAAGTAGATCCAAAGGAGAATCATCTTTAAGTAGGAAGTATAGATGATAGGAAAAGTACTAGTGGAGGAGCCTTCTTCCTAGGTGGGTGTGTAGTCTCATGGATAAGTAAGAAGAAACCATAAGTAGATTTTTCCACTTATAAGGCTAAGTAAATTGCTTCAGATTCATGTTTCACTCAAGTCCTATGGATGAGATAGACCCTAAAAGACTACAAGGTGGAGTATGATGGTCTTATCCCTATCTATTGTGACAATACAAGTGTTATAAACATCTTAAAGAACCAAGTCATGCACTCAAGGGCCAAAAACATTACCCTAAGGTATAATTTTATAAGAGAGTAGGTTAGTGAAAAAAATTTCAAACTTGAATATGTTTCTACATAGGATAAAATTGTAGACATGTTGACCAAATGACTTCTAAAGGTAACTTTTGAAAACCTAAGACAGGAATTGGGTATAATTATTACCCCTATAAATCATTGAAGAAGAAAAATACTTAGGGGGAGATAATAATTATAATTAATCTCCAAGAATAGGTGAAAATTTACAAGAAGGTATTCATGGAGATAAGGGATCATGTTTTTTTCTGTCTCATAAACTCATAGTTCTGTTTATTGAGTATTTTAGTTGTAAGGAGTGTGATCTAAGGAATTGTAGACATCAATTTGTGATTTATGTCAAAGGGGGAGAAATTAAAAAATGGGGAGATAAGGATGATAATTTTTCATTTTGGTTTTCCATCACTTAAAAAGGGGGAGATTATTGAGCATTATTTCTATTGTTGAGGTTTGGCATTGAAATTGTCATTGATGTCAAAGGTTGTTCATGAGGTCATTGAACAATGTCTTTATTTTATTACATATTTGAGATGCATGAAATTGGTTGAGAAACATATAAGGAATGTGATAAAGGTGTATAATAATAAAAGAGAGTTTTAATATTCATTTCCAAATATTTCAAAGTTGTCAAGTGTTTGAACCTAACAAGAGACTTGAGAAGGATTGTGCATAGGATGCCTAGTCTTGTGCATGAAGGAGCATGGTGACCTAGTGACATGGATGAAAAAAGGAATAATATTATGTATTATGTTTTTTAATCATTCATATGAGACATTAGATCAATCATTAGTGTCTTTGAGTAAGCCTACAAGGGTAAGACTTACAAACCTAGCGTACAACTAGACTAGTTCTAGACTCTAACTGACCTAATAAGGGGTCATGAGGTGTTTTAAAGACCTATAAAGGATGAAAATTAGTATTTTTAGAAATTTTTTAAGTTTATTGAGCATGTTAGCGAGGTGGATATTGCATGGACAGTGGTTAGAAGGTGAGTTTCAAGGCCTAATGTGACTAGCAGGCCAAAATCCTATAGAGAAAAGAGATAGATGGTGGCCTAATGGGGTATAAATATTAGTTACTAAGGTAATAATGAGAATGTGATAATTTTAATTGGTGTGATATGTTTTCCTATGTGTTTTTACCAATTATGAGGTCAAATGTTTTAGTAAAATGCAAGAAAAAGTATTTCAAGGTCCCTCGAGTGTATAAAATGAAGGGTTCTCAACTTGAAAAGGACTTTCATGTGTTCATTGGCACCTGTAACTTATAAATGAGAAGATAATACATTAATTTTATATGTTTAAGGGTATTATATAAAATTTACATGCATTGGTTTCTAGAATAAGGGGCTAAACTGTTGAATGATCGTTAAGACTATAAGGTGGTTTAAACCTATCTAAAACCCTAAGTTTGACCTGATGAGAAAGACCTTGATCAAAATAGCCCAAAATGGTTTGGAATGTATATTTAAGTGATTGGAGGTTGTATTAAACTCTCTCAACCATATCAAAGTGTGATTTTTTTGTTAGGAGAGTGAGTGGACCCTATAGGAAAGGCATTGTTTCTCAAAAATTTGTTATAGTAGGCAAAGTTGATCGATACAAAGTTAATAATTGGATGAAAGTTGAAGCTTGATACTTGTATCTTATGTAAATTGTGGTTCATAAGTATTTTATATATTTTATGGGTGCTAAACTGGTCATATAATTTGACCTATTGCTAAAAGGCTGAATGGTGTAAACAGTGAGAAAACTAGACAGGGGTGAGAGTTGTTTAGGGATGTATTATCATATATTATGGATGGATCTAAATGCATGTGGACTTTTTTCAAGAAAAGTAATACATTTAAATATTGTATATAATATTTTTATATGATTTTATATATCATAAAATTTCTCTCAAATTGACTTATCTAACTCAGTGAGGTCTGTGTACAGTGAAGTCATGACATTGGTATGTAAGACCAATATTGCTATTAGATTTTATGATATATTTGTTTTGAGTTATTATAAGGTTGTTTTAATATCATATTAATGAATTTTAATTTATTAATTATTCCCTTTCATAAATTATAAATTCATGTTTCCATGATAGTGTTTTGAAGCTAGTTGATAGTTCTGAGTGGGATAATTACAGAGAAGGGTTTGAGACCTTTTAACCTATGTAATGAGGTATAATGAAATTGGTGAAGTATTTTAGGTTTTTAAGGTTATTTTTATGTAATTTTTTTTGATGTTTGTTTTATAATATTGTGTTTTTGGTTCAGTTGTTCAAGACATACTTTCTAGGTATGCACAGGCCTAATTGTGAACAATGCTAATGACGTGCTTCAAGTGGTACTTGGAGATAAAAGGTGTCATGGAAAAAATATGAGATTGGTATAGGTATATTAAATTTAAATATGATATGTTACTATTGTGTGATGATACTAATATTATTGTCAAGGTGTTCAAACTATAACGTGTGCTAATGAAGGCCTAATTGAATTAGGTCTCTGTAGACACCGCAAACGTGTCTGCACCTTGGTTCTCCCCCTTGGCCCTTTCTCCCACCTAGTCCTCCTTGGTCCCTAACCCACCTAGGTCTTATTAATTAGAAATTAACATCTATTTTTAATTAAATAAGGCCCCCTTTCCACCCTACCCTTGCCACCTCGGATCCTCCCTTGAATCCCTCCACCTTCCCCCTAGCATTTATTAGGCCAAATCTCACCATTATATCCCCCCTCGTCCATTTTGGCATCCTCGTGACCGTTCTGCCCATGACCCCTCGCTCGGCGGCGTGCAAGAGTGGGCAGAGGCTATTTTTAGCCTCTGTGCCCATCCTGCGACCGCCGACGTCGGCGACCCTTCGGCCGACGTCGGCGAAACTGCCGGCGTCGGCAGCCTTCATTATCCCCTTCTGCATCCGTTGCACCCCCTGGACTCTTGAGCTCGAAAATGGATTCTCTTGACGCTTTGGCTCTGATCTCTCCTCTGTCTTGACCTCGTGCAATAGCAGCAACAGGTGAAAAGGCCCTGGATCAGCATCTTCTCCTTACAGCAACTCTTCTGTGGCTCCAGCAACATCTTCTTCTTTCTTCATTCAGCAAGCTAAAGGTAAGCTAGTCTAGTTTTTTTATTTCATTTTATTCAGTCATCTATATTCTATTGTCTTCTACTCCCTCTGTCCTTCCCCCCTGAGAGGCTGCAAAGCCTTCTCAGGCCCCATCCTCTGTGAATCCTCCTCTTCCCTGTCCTCTGTGTCTCTTTCAACTTCCTCACCCCTCTGCCAACAAGACCTTGCACCAGGTATCCAACCCAAACCAGACCACCCCTCAATCCATCCAAGCTTGTCCCCGTTCAGTCTCAGACCCGTCCACAGTCTAGCAAGCAACCCTGACCCGACTACAGGCCACAACCCCGACCGACGCCGGTCACTTCCCCAACCGACGTCGGCAGGATAGCCGACACCGGCAGATCAGATAACCGACGCCGGCGACATTTCCGACCTCGGCGACTGTCTTCAGCCCAACAGCTCTTTCAGGTAATCATTTTGTTTTCTTCTTTCCTTTCTACTTTCTTTGTCATTTCTGTATTCTGGCATTCTGTCTTTTATCAGTCACTTATTTCATCAAAACAGTGGGTTGACCTCCCTTAAGGAAGTTTTTACACTTCTGGGAACAAGCCTTTTGCTTGGCAACCCACTGCCTATCTGTCTAACGTTTTTCTTGTCCTAGTTTCCCCTTTTTCTTGCAGGTGTCATTCCTCCACAGCCAAAGAGGAGTGCTCACAAACGTCTGGATTTACGGTGCGCAATCTTTAGTCCAGGTACTTCCAAGCCTTGTCCATTACTTTCTTTTAGTTTTTTTCTTTTTAGTCTGAAAAGCAAATTTGAGGTAGAAACATCTCTGGCACGCCCGGTGGGACCCTAGGTTCCTCCTGGGTTCCTTTTTCTTTTTCATTCATTTAGGTGCATTTAGGCTCCTTTCTTCTTGTCTCTTTCTTCTATTCCAAGTGACACTATAAGCGGGACTAAAACGAACCTTTCTTCCTTGCATTCTAGACTAGTCTATCATACTCTCGTCCCTTTCTCCATCTTGTCTTCATAACAACATCACATTTCGACTTGGGCATTAAAACATATTGCACTTTCATTTCTGCTTGTGCTTGCATTAGTCCACATCTAGTAACTTAGGCGCATATTGAATAAACCGTAGACACTTGATGTTACACTACCGAATCACATGCACTAAAACACACATAAAACATACCTGAGACAAGGCCCGACTGGGATTTCATCCCCCAGTGGATACCTTACCTGTCCCGGTGACCCTACTTGGATTTCATCACCAAGGGGGAAGCCCACTCCGTTCTCTGGCGGAGGATAAACTCTAGGCGAGGTATATCTTGGCTAAGCGAGACCAGCTAACCACTAGAATCGTGAAGTGAGGGGAGCTTGCTCCTTAGCACCAGGCCACGTACCAGACCCTAACACAGATCTTTGAGCACCTAAAACAACACCCGAAACCATCTTTAGACTGCCTTCTTCTAGGACCCATTTTTCAGCCAATCTCCCCAAACATTCATCTAAGGCATAAGCCACAAGTTTCTAAGGTTAATTCCTAGGATTTATCGCTTAGGCTTGTCTGTCTTTCTCTGTTTTCCTCTTCTCATCTGTTTGTTTGAGTGTGTGAGGACGCTTTCTTCTTTGTTTTTCCAAGAACCTTTTGGCTCTCTGGAAAACACAGTGACCGACATCGGTTCTGCCACCGACGTCGGCCTTCCCCTGTCACCAGCATCGGTTCTGATACCGACGTCGGCTTCATCTGTTACCGGCATCGGTTATCTGACCGACGCCGGCCTCATTTTCTACCGACATCGGTTTTCCAACCGACGTCGGTCTCTGTCACTGTCCTTTTTTTTCAAAACCAGCAACCTGAAGCCTATCTTTTCTCTGTCAAAGACTCCATCCTGGTTTTCTGGAACTGAGCAACACAGTTCCTGAGACCTGAACCTTCTTTGCCTTGCATGGTTTTGACTCGTAGCCAAGCCAAAGCTCTTGTCAACCACGCTAGCCGTCAACCACTTCCGTCCACCCCATCCATGACCAAGCCTACAATGGAGTTCAACTCGGAGACCGAAAGAACTCCCATTCGTCCAACCCCGCCGCAGACTCCCATTGTCCAAGAAGGGGACCAAGACTTCGAACGATTCTTGGACCTCAACGTCAAGGCCTTGCAACATTATCTCGCGCATAGCCGAACGCGAGACTCCTTGGGCAATCCAATCTATGGAATGCCAACCTCCCTTGTCGCGACTACGGCTGTATCGACAGCATCCGTAGTTCAACCTTCGGACACCCAAGCCATCGCTTTGACCACTGACTAGACTTTGACCAATCCCCCAGGTGTGGCCTCTCCCTCTATCATTGGGCCCACTTCCACCGGGGTTCCGGCCTCTTGTCAACCTCAACCCGCTCAACCACTATCCACTCCATTTCAAAACCTTGTTGTCTCTATCCCGCCTACCCTGGCCCCTATCAACACCAGGGTGGCTTCTTACCCCTTGGCCCCCGTTACCACAGTCCAGCCTCTCGTGGCAACAACGGGCCCAGCTATGTCTTCTAACCAACCACCTTTAGCATCCACCTCTGCCCCTGCGATTAGTCATCCGTACATTCTACAACTGACTATGTCGCTCGCCTCCTCTAACCTCTTCCAAGTGCCCTACAACTTAGGGGGCACGCAACCCGTCAATCCATCGGCAGACATCATCAAAATGCTGATGGACAAGATGACCAGTCTTGAGACCTCTGTTTCCGGCTCGCGCAACACTCTTTCATACGAGCAGATCTGTAACGAGCCCATTCATCCTTCCGTCCCAATCAGACCATATCCTAGCCAGTGGGAGCTTCCGAATTTTTCTCGCTTTCAAAACAAGGAAGACCCCCAACAACACTTGCGGGCATTCAGACACGCCTGCTACCTCATTGGCCATGACGATGCGTTACTCTTACGCACCTTTCCTATGTCTCTCTCAGGTGCTGCACTTGACTGGTACAGCTCCCTTCCTAGCCATTCTCTCTTCTCATTCACGCAATTGGCTCAGCTATTCCTCGATCACTTTTCCATCAACATAACCAAGAAAGTCTCAATCACGGACCTCTATTCTATTCGGCAATTCGAGGACGAGTCCATAGCCGACTTCGTTGCTCGATGGAGAGGCCTTATCAACCAACTCTCCTTTTCCTTGCCCCAGGCTGAGCTTATTGAACTCTTTTCTCAAGCCTGTGCCCAACATATCTCTTCCACCCTGAGGGTTCAAACCTTCCGCACTTTTGACGAGGCCTTCACGATGGCCCGCAAACTAGAGTTGCGTGCCATCGAGGAGAACAAAGTCAAGTTGTGGAGTAAGAATCCCAGCTCTAAGGCCAATGACTCTTCCTCTGCCAAGCCATCATCATCCAATTCTAAATCCAAGGCTTCAGCTAATGTCGTGGTTGTCAGACCTTCATCTTCTTTGACCAATCAGCCTGAGCCCTCTACATCTCAGAGCGCTACTCGGCAATTCCAGCAAAGATACATGCAGCGACGATATACTCCTCTCAGAGAATCATATGCGTCTGTGCTGGAAAAGCTTCTTAAACAGGGGGCCCTCAATCTCCCTCAAGCCTGACCTCCACCGCAATTCGATCCCTCACACGCCATCCCCGCGTGGTATAGGGAGCATGACTTCTGCAGCTTCCACCGTGTTAAGGGCCATGACACGGAAAACTGCAAAACCTTTAAGAACATAATACAAGACATGCTCGAAAAGGGGGATCTCATCTTAGACAATCCAAATGCACCCCCTAATCAGGCCATTAACATCTTCAAACAACCTTTCCCCAATCATCCGCCAACTCAGAACAACGTCCAGACCTTAATTGACGACAATCATGAGCACAACGTTCGAACAGTCAATACGGTCTCTCCTTTCGTCCCCAATCAACCTCTTGAGGTTAGTCCATCAAGCAGTCCATCACATGTGGACGAACCTCTCTCCCCGACTAGTTCTCCATTGACCTCTCTCATCTTGGAGGACGCCTCGGCCTTACCTGCACCTCCGGTCTCGCCATCCCCCGTTCTATTGCCTATGGAGGACCCAACCCTTCTTACTCCTCAGCTGCAAGTGGAGGGCCCCGTCATCCCTGCCCTTTACCTGCTGGAGGAACCTCGCTCCCCGGTTTCTTCTCCACCCAGGGAAGAACCTGTCCCCCCTTCGTCCTCATCTAAATCTGTCACGACTTCACCATACCATGCGTCTAAGATCACTACACCCATCTCATCTTCAACCTCGCAACCATCAACATCTTCCTCTCAGCCATTTTCTCGGTTAGTGCAGAAGATTGAACTTCTTCCTCCGTGAAAAGTGACGCCTCAGGTGTTGTGGGAGCATCTTAAAGCCCTTCAACATACCCACGCCCTCTCATCACATGCCGCTAATCCTCCCAAGGCGGAATCTCATCAGACTCTTGACAAAGACCAGACTCTCAAACCTCAACCAAACCCATCCAAACCAAAGCCTGCGTCTATCTCGTCCAAACCCATCAAGTCATTTGGCGTTCGTCCTGTCTCCACCCTCACTCACCCGCAAGTGAAGGTGGACCTAGGCCAGACCTCGACCAGCAGTAGTCTTCCAACCAAGTCAAAAAAGACTGCTAGACCGCAGAAACAAACGCCTCCTTCTGCGTCACCATTGCCATCCATTTTGGGCCCCCATCCTTCGACCTTGGCTAGCATCCTTCCCACTCCGACCTTCAACCAAAACTCGTTGCCTCCTTTGCTTCCTTTGCCTACCTCCAGTCGTCCCTCTCCTAAAAAGGCGTTCTCAATCACTAGGCCAGAGCCATCTCTATCTGTCACCGCGCCATCAACCCATAAGGTGGTACGGAAACCTCTTCTAACCTCGCCTAAGCAAAAGTCACCAACCTCGCGCATATCAAATAGCACGGACCCTCTATTGGGCTCATACTCGTCAATATTGCACCGACTTCTCCAGACTTCTGACATAACCCTTCCGCCCATCAAGCCTTTCCAACCTCTCGGGTCCAAGCCCTCTTGGTTCGACGATACGAAAATTTGCTTATATCATCGTACACCAGGACACGACACCGAGACTTGCTGTGCCCTCAAGGCCGTCATCCGCCGCCATATGGAGAAGGACACTCTTCTCCTTGAGGACACTCTTGACCAGACCCCGACTCCTTCCTGTCCAACTTCTTCAAACACGTCAACATCTCACCAGCAAGACATGACCCCTTCTTCGCCTCCCATTTTCGAAATCAATGCCATCCGTATAACCACTAGGTCGCAACAGGACAAGGCCAAAGCAAAAGCTGCCATTCCTTGGACCTATCCCTTCGTCAAGCCACCCCTTGCGCCCAAGCCTAAAATTTCTATCCTTGGCGCGTCCCAACCTTCTTCATCTTCCTCTTCTGGACCAATTCACGACTCCATGCTGAAGCAGCTTCACCAGACACCGGTGAAGATGTCTCTTTACGACCTTATCCAAACTTCGCCTCAGCACCGTCAAGCCCTTATCCAAGCCTTGCAGGCAGCAGAGGTCCAACCCGAGGACCCCCAACCACTCGCTGCCCTCGTCCATTCTTTATCTCCTGTCAACTCCATCACATTCAGCGATTCTGAGATTCCCACATCTAACACGGAAGATCAAGACGCCGCCCTCTTCATCACTGCCTATGTCGATCGAACGCACATCAAACGCGTTATGATCGATGGCGGCGCTAGCATCAACATAATCTCTACCCACGCCTTTGATCAGCTGGCTCTTCCCAAGAACTGCGTCTCCAAAACTGACGCGATCTTACGCTCTTTCAACGACACCACCGCCACGACCATTGGCACAGTCATCCTCCACATTCGCGTAGGCCCACGCACAGTCCCGGAGCTCTTCTATATCATTGAAGGAGAGTTTCAATACAACCTTTTACTGGGCCGACCTTGGATCCGTGCCATGGCCTGTATCCCCTCCACCCTACACCGTTGTGTGAAGTTTGAGCATGACGGGCAAGTCCACACCATTCCCGCTGACCCTTCACCCTTCAAGACTTGCAACACCACCTATCGTCCTAACGACGTCCTCATTCCCATCAAGCCGTCCACTCCGGCACCGCCTCCATCTGCGGAAGCTTCGATCAATTTGCAATCGGCGGTTGCCCTCACCCCTCCTCTTCAAGCGCCGACCAAGGACCCCATGGAAGACATCTTCCAACGACTATCACTTGGGGAATACCGCTTGTTGACCCTCGACATGTTCCAAACTCCACAAGAGTATGGACGCCTTCACCTCAGTCCTAATTACGACCCTCAAATCGGGACGGTCTTACCTTATGGTCCTCCTCACTTCCAAACCAACTTTGTCTATGGGGGGCTTAATCAAGCCCCTACCTACGACACTTCTCTTTCTTCACCCCAACCTTTCACATCTGATTTCTCGTTTCTTGGCAACCCCGCCTTTGCACACACTTACCTTCACAGGTGTGCATGGAAGGGTTTTGGTTTTGGACGTTATGAGCAGGGCTCCCATCAGCCCATCGAGTCGCTCAATGATCACGATGCCAAGAAACGGTATGGCCTGGGATATCATGACCCCACTCAGGCTCCTTCCGACCTTTGTCCCAAACCAACCATTGACCAATCTCTTTCAGACTCGCCCATTTCTCCTTCGTCGCCTACGGAGTCGGTGGTTTCCATCCCTCCTAGTTTTTTTTTTCCATAAACACCATCCGCCTGGAACCCCTGACCTATCAGCTCAATGGGGTGCCCAGGTCTCTCCCTCTCATCTTTCCTAGCATGGTAGAGGATGAGTCGGCAACCATTCACACTGTCCACTGCGTTGACGATGACGCCATCCTTTCCTACATGGGTGCCGATGACTCTTTCGTCCAGCGTTTCCTCCCTTCCGAGACCCAGGTTATGTTAAATGAATCCACCATTGACATCAACCTCCCTTCTTCTTCCGATGTTCCTCACGTCTTAAATATTGGCCAATCTTTAGACACTCAGGAGCAGCTTGACTATGCCCAGTTCCTTTCCAACCATAGCAAGGCCTTTGCCTGGACTTACAGCGACATGCCTGGCATCGACCCCACCATTGCTACCCATAACATTATCACCAAACCAGAGGCTAAGCCTGTTAGGCAGAAGCTTCGAAAGATGCATCCTCGCGTTGCGCTTCTTGTCAAAGAGGAGCTTCAACGCCTTCTTTCTGTCTCCTTCATCCAACCCATCAATTATCCACAGTGGGTCTCTAACATCGTCCCAGTTACTAAAGCAACTGGGGGGATTCGGATCTGCACGGACTATCGCGACCTTAACCTAGCCTGTCCCAAAGACGACTTTCCCCTTCCCAACATCGACCAGCTTGTTGATCTCACGGCCGGCCATGAGATGCTATCTCTCATGGACGGGTTTTCAGGATATAATCAAATCCTGA
The DNA here is from genome assembly GCA_037957365.1 of Torreya grandis. Classification (NCBI taxonomy): domain Eukaryota; kingdom Viridiplantae; phylum Streptophyta; class Pinopsida; order Cupressales; family Taxaceae; genus Torreya; species Torreya grandis. Next base: position 751,680 of record JARHVA010001600.1, on the reverse strand, counting down.
TCACACCGGAAGACCAGCACAAGACTACCTTTATCACCCCATGGGGGACTTTTTGCTATCGAGTCATGCCTTTCGGATTAAAAAATGCTGGTGCCACTTATCAACGCGCCATGACTTACATTTTCCACGATCTCCTCCACAAAATCATGGAGGACTATGTGGATGACCTTCTCGGCAAGTCCAAGCTCCGCCGTGACCACTTGACCATTCTCAAAATCATCTTCTCTCGTCTCCTTCAATACAATGTCTGCCTCAACCCCAAGAAGTGTGTCTTTGGGGTCCTCTCAGGCAAACTTCTCGGCTTCATCGTTTCTTTCCATGGTATCGAGATAGATCCCGCCAAGATCCGTGCTATTCTCGAAATGCTGCCCCCGACCAATCTCAAGCAGCTTCGCAGTCTACAAGGGAAGCTCCAGTCCATTCGCCGTTTCATCTCGCAACTTTCAGACTGCTGCCAACCTTTTCATCACCTCCTTAAGAAGGACGTCTCCTTTAAGTGGGATGAGAACTGTCAAGAGGCTTTTGAGGCCCTCAAAGGCTATCTGGTCTCTCCACCAGTCCTCATTCCACCTAAGGACGACCAACCCTTTTACCTTTATATCTCTGCTACCAACCATTCGTTAGGTGCCATGATCGCGCACCGAGACGAGCATCATCGCGAGCAAGCGGTTTACTACATCAGCCGAACACTGGTCGACTATGAAACTCGGTATACTCATACCGAGAAACTCTGTTTGGCATTAGTCTTTTCCGCTACCAAGCTCTGCCACTATCTTCTCAACCACAAAACCTTTGTCATCACTCACACCGACCCTCTCAAGTACATGCACTCCAAGCCATACCAGAATCAACGTATGGCTCGGTGGCTCATGCTGCTTGCTGAGTTTGACTTCAAATTCATCCAACAGAAATCTATCAAGGGGCAAACCATTGCTGACCAACTGGCAGATGCCCCTCTTCCCGACAACCGACCTTCACACTGTGAGTTCCCTGACGAGTCTATCGCCACACTTTCCACCGATGACACCATCTACCAGATGACTATGTTCTTTGACGGCTCCAAATGTCAACTCGGTGGGGGTGCGGGGGTCATCCTCATCCCACTCGACGGGGAGCCCTTGCCTCTATCTTTCAAGCTTGACTTCGATTGTACCAATAATATGGCCGAATAAGAGGCCTTAATTTTGGGACTTCAGACTGCTCTTTCTCTCCACATCAAGTCTATCAATATCTTCGGTGACTCGCAGCTCATCGTTAATCAAGTTAACGGTTCATATCTCTGTAAAAATGAAGTTTTACAGAGGTATAAGAATCGTGCTGACACTCTTTTGGCATCTTTCGACCATTACCTCTTACAGACTGTTCCACGCTCTACGAACAAGTTTGCCGACACCATGGCTTCTCTTGCTTCGCATATCCCGTCTTCATCATCATCACCCCGCCTTTTTGTCACAGTGCATCGCATACCCTTGCCTTCATACATCTCTCCTCACATCGACCATATCAATACTGTCAATTCTAGCCCACAAGATGACTGGTATAAGCAACTTGTGGACTACTTGTCTCTTTCTGTCACTCCTCCCAACCTCTCTAGCAATGCGCGACGAGCTTTCATCAAGCGCACAGCTCGCTATACCATGCTAGGGGGTCTTCTCTATAAACGAGGCTTCGACGGCCTCCTTCTTCACTGTCTAACCTCCACTGAAGCTCTTCAAGCCATAAAGCAAGTCCACGATGGGATTTGTGGTGGACACTTCAGTGGAAACTCGGTTGCCAAGCGCCTCCTTCGCCTGGGTTATTATTGGCCCACCCTTCATCAAGACTGTAGCGATTATGTTCGGCATTGCATCAAGTGTCAGCAGCACTCTAACCTGCTTCATCTCCCCAGTCACGCCTTGCAAGTCGCTCAGGATTTTTGGCCTTTCTCTCAGTGGGGCTTGGATCTCATCGGTGAGATCAACCCTCACTCGTCTCTTCGTCATCAGTCCATCATCACTGCCACTGAGTATTTCACCAAGTGGGTGGAAGCCATTCCTCTCGTCTCCACAAAAGCTGACAAAATTGTCGACTTCATCAGCAGCCACATCATCTGTCGTTTCGGTGTCCCTCATAAAATCATCACCGACAACGGCAAGTCCTTCAAAAATAAGACTGTCCAAAAACTATGCGACTCATTTGGCATCAAACTCAGCTTTTCTTCGCCTTACTACCCACAAGCAAATGGGCAGGCCGAGGCTTCCAACAAAATTCTCACCAAAATTCTCATGAAGGTGGTCGACGATACAGGAAGGGATTGGCACGTTCATATTCCCTTCGCTTTGTGGGCCTACCGCACTAGCATCCGAACCTCTACGGGTGCTACCCCCCTTTTCTCTCATGTACGGAACAGAGGCTATCTTACCTCTCGAGGTACAGATCCCGTCTCTCCGCATCTCCCTGCATGACATTCTCTCCAACGATGACTTTCGTCAAGATCGCTTAGCTCAACTTGAGTTACTCGATGAGCGTCGTCTTGCTGCCCTTAATCATCTCCATGTCTACCAAAGTCGCATAAAGCGGGCCTACGACAAAAATCTGCGAGAACGAGATTTCAACATCGGAGACCTCATCCTCAAAGAGAATCAGCACGTGACCAATATAGAGCAAAGTAAACGAGGTAAATTTGCCCCCAATTGGCTTGGACCTTTTATCATCACGCACAAGTATGGGTCAGGGACTTATCGTCTGTCTTCCCTCGACGGACGGCCAGAACCTGAGCCTCTTAATGCGTTGCATCTTCGACCTTTCTTTTGTTAGTCGAGTACTCGTCTACTTGACACGTAACTTGAGCTCGTCCCTTGAGCAATCCTTGTCCTCTTAATCCTCATCCCTTTCAACCCTATTCCCCTTTAACAAGTCCTCTACAACCCTTTTAGGATGCAGTGATGCTTTGTCCTAATAAAAAGGGGCGTCCTTGAGCTTCTACAGTCTTGTCCGTGACTCTCATTCCTATCAATAAATTCAAATCAAGATGTCAAAACATATCCATGGTCACTAAATCAAGTCCAGTCAAATCAAAAAGACAGACTTCTCCCTCGAAGGACAGCTGTACTATCATTGCTGTATTACTAGACTGATCCCTTGAAGGACAGCTAGGCCAACTTTTCAAACATTATTAAGCAAAAATATAGACCACTCCCTCGAAGGATGGCTATGACTACTCTGGCAATAAACAACACTTTTCTTAGAAGCTTCCCGCATCGATCAGCTTTGCAACATGACCATTACATCAAGTGACATCTCTATGCAGGCTTCTCGCATCGATCAGTCTGCGCAAAAAAAAAAAAAAAAAAAAAAAACGAGTCACGGACATTGGCTTATAGTTGTCTCAGGGTCTCCTACAAAAGGGGCAAGGTTATTCCTGCTCTTAAACTGGGTTACCCTATCCTCCTTCTATCACCAGCTCAAGGGACTTCGAGCTCACTTTAATGTCAAAGTGATTCGATTACCGTTCTAACTCAACACTAGTCAACGACGCAATGCACGAACGGGGCTTTTGTTCTAATAACCCCTATCTATGCTTCCTTTCTGGTCCTTGTCAATGAAAGAGCAATTTGCCTTTCACCTTTTCTCTACACTTTGGTCACGCTTTGGCCACGTCAATTGTCGACTCATCCTTAAACCCAGCCAACTTCAACATTTTTCAAACCAGCCTCGACATTTTCAACATGACATCAGGCATCATCCTTGTCCTTTTCGCATAGTTTCTATGGACACCAATACACATGGAAACTACCGACTAGACCCAATTTATGTTAAGCATAAACCAATACTTGCTGAAGCATAAATAGACCTTCTATTCATTTCTAGCATACATCCATCATGACTATGGAAACTTACTAGGAATGAAAGACTCTCGACCACTTCTACAGAAGACACCATCTGTAGTATCCTTTTATCCTCATCTTTTTATCCTCATCATTTCGACACTTGACCACATCCAATCATCGACCATTTTGACCCTCGCAGTCCGAACTACATTGGTCTGAGGCCCTACGACCAGGGCTATGTAGGCAGCACTCAGATAACACATCCTCTGAGGTTAGCTCGACCACCCCCGTTTGTTCGTCTCTATGATGGACAAACCTTCTCTTCTTTGACTCTTATCACACCCAACTTCGTCAACTTTGACCAAGACCAATCATAGACCTTTGACCAAGACCAATCATCAACTTTGACCAAGACCAATCAATCCCTCTGACCCTCCCTCCCTTTTAGGGAGAACTACATCGGCCTGAGGCCCTGTCACCAGGGCTATGTAGGCAGCACTCAGTTGACATGAGGTCTTCTGGGGTTAGCTCGGCCGCATCCTTTCGTCTATCCATCCTCTTGACCAATGACCATTGGCGATCATGCCTATCTCCTTCGACCTCGACCACTTCCAAGCCAATGTTGCCTTGGTTGTTTTTGCGTGTATGCTATTCCACGGCTGGTTAGCAGAATTGTCCGCAGACCTTTTTTGACCCTTCACAAGTATAGGATCACGAGCCAGTTGATCCCTACTACTTGTGACTTTTTCGTGTTTCTGGGAGCACTTCCTGAGCCCTGGATACCTGGGACACGATGACCATTTGGAGCTTCAGCTTAGATTGAGTGACCCGATCAGTAGACGACTAAATGCTGGGGCCCGGTTACTTCAATTTTGGCACTCCTTGACCCTTGACCATGCGACAATTTGACCTGACCATCTTGTGCAGTGGTATGCACGCAATCATGACTTTTACAGCACTCTCACTCACCTCTCTCTTTCTCATCCACCTTTTGTCAAATCAGCACCCGACATCAGGTTCCTTCTCTCGACTCCTGCTTTGAGGGGGAATACCTCATCCATACTTCGGGGCAATCCACATCATCCCTTACCTGGGGCAACCAACTCCTGTTTTTGTCTTGCAGTTCATCTAGAACAACCAACAAGACAAAAAGGGGCAAATGTAGACACCGCAAACGTGTCTGCACCTTGGTTCTCCCCCTTGGCCCTTTCTCCCACCTAGTCCTCCTTGGTCCCTAACCCACCTAGGTCTTATTAATTAGAAATTAACATCTATTTTTAATTAAATAAGGCCCCCTTTCCACCCTACCCTTGCCACCTCGGATCCTCCCTTGAATCCCTCCACCTTCCCCCTAGCATTTATTAGGCCAAATCTCACCATTATATCCCCCCTCGTCCATTTTGGCATCCTCGTGACCGTTCTGCCCATGACCCCTCGCTCGGCGGCGTGCAAGAGTGGGCAGAGGCTATTTTTAGCCTCTGTGCCCATCCTGCGACCGCCGACGTCAGCGACCCTTCAGCCGACGTCGGTGAAACTGCCGGCGTCGGCAGCCTTCATTATCCCCTTCTGCATCCGTTGCACCCCCTGGACTCTTGAGCTCGAAAACGGATTCTCTTGACGCTTTGGCTCTGATCTCTTCTCTGTCTTGACCTCGTGCAATAGCAGCAACAGGTGAAAAGGCCCTGGATCAACATCTTCTCCTTGCAGCAACTCTTCTGTGGCTCCAGCAACATCTTCTTCTCTCTTCATTCAGCAAGCTAAAGGTAAGCTAGTCTAGTTTTTTTATTTCATTTTATTCAGTCATCTATATTCTATTGTCTTCTGCTCCCTCTGTCCTTCCCCCCTGAGAGGCTGCAAAGCCTTCTCAGGCCCCATCCTCTGTGAATCCTCCTCTTCCCTGTCCTCTGTGTCTCTTTCAACTTCCTCACCCCTCTGCCAACAAAACCTTGCACCAGGTATCCAACCCAAACCAGACCACCCCTCAATCCATCCAAGCTTGTCCCCGTTCAGTCTCAGACCCGTCCACAGTCCAGCAAGCAACCCTGACCCGACTACAGGCCACAACCCCGACCGATGCCGGTCACTTCCCCAATCGACGTCGGCAGGATAGCCGACGCCGGCAGATCAGATAACTGACGCCGGCGACATTTCTGACCTCGGCGACTGTCTTCAGCCCAACAGCTCTTTCAAGTAATCATTTTGTTTTCTTCTTTCCTTTCTACTTTCTTTGTCATTTCTATATTCTGGCATTCTGTCTTTTATCAGTCACTTATTTCATCAAAACAGTGGGTTGACCTCCCTTAAGGAAGTTTTTACACTTCTGGGAACAAGCCTTTTGCTTGGCAACCCACTGCCTATCTGTCTAACATTTTTCTTGTCCTAGTTTCCCCTTTTTCTTGCAGGTGTCATTCCTCCACAGCCAAAGAGGAGTGCTCACAAACGTCTGGATTTACGGTGCGCAATCTTTAGTCCAGGTACTTCCAAGCCTTGTCCATTACTTTCTTTTAGTTTCTTTCTTTTTAGTCTGAAAAGCAAATTTGAGGTAGAAACAGTCTCCTTAAGGCCTAAAAGGGGTTTTGGTCATGTATGCTATGAACAACCTATTATAATAATTTGTTCATGTTTTTTTAATGTAATAATTCCAATTTATTTAAAAAATAAGTGGGAGAGTTTGTATGGATGATGAAGAGGTGTATGAGCAAGAACCTAGTATAAGAACAAGGCCTAATAGGCCTAATTATCTAGAGTGAGAGTATGAGTTGAAGCAAATGAGATAGAACATTGAAGATATGAAAGATTTATTTTTTTATATCATAAATAGGGTACATAGAGACCATAATTAATATCTGATAGGCATACTTTACATGATTAACAAGGTCATATGACCTAACCAAGTCTTGAAGAGACCTAACTAAGCGAAGAAGGCTACAGAATAGTTTGAGGAGGATAGGTATGTGTGAAGAGCTAAAAATGGAAATAATAATTTGTTGTATGAGAAATAAAGAGTTTTTAAGGTGATAAAAGGTTTGAGATGGTTGAGTTAGTGTTGAGTCATCTAGGGGGTTGGTGCCTACTTATAAGTGGGTGATTGCTAAAGCTGAGTCAAGTTGGTGCTTGGCTAGTTGGGATTGGTGCTCCAAGTAATGTTGGTGATTCAGTAATTATTTATATTTGAATTATAGGATATTACTCCATTTTCATCATCAATTGGTTTTCTTCCCCTTGAGGGTTTCCCACTTAAATAAGTGTTCTATGTGTTATGTTATTCTCTCATATTCATGGCTCTTAATGTATTACTAGTTTACTATATTATTTTGATAGTTCATGAATGACAAGGTAAAGATTGTAAACATTTTGAATACTAATTCACCCCCTCCCTCATTAATTTTTATTCCAACATAGGTATATATCCCTTAAAATCACTTTGTGGTTATGATGCAATTTCCTTCATGGATTTGATTATGACAAATAGTAGAGTACTAAGGCCTAAGTATTTGGTTCAAAAAAGCTATGACATCATGAAAGCATTAAAAGAGATCTTAAAACATGCAAAAAAATAGTATAAATTATATGAAGATCAACATAGATTTGAGAGGTCATTTGAAGTAGGTGATTGGGTATTTTTAAGGCTACATCCCTATAGGCAATCTTCCCTCAAACAAAGTGGTTATAAAAATTCAAAACCACATTTTTATGGGCCTTAAAAGGTAAAAAAAAAAGTGGGTGAGGTGGCCTATGAGTTAGAGATTCTGTAAAATGCTAAGATTCACAATGTATTTCATGTTTCTTGAATTAATAAGGCTCTTGGACAACATACTTCTTCTTCTTTAGAGTTGCCCTCTTTGTATGAAGAAGGTAAACTAATCTTGATTCCAAAATCCATCATTGAGGAACGTGAAAGGAAGCTAAAAAGTATCAAATAATATTTGGTAAAATGGAAAGACTTACCACTTGAGGATGCCACATGGGCAATTTTGGAGCATTTGGATTTTCAATTATTTGACGACAAGCAATTTTGGGAAAGAAGGATTGTAGTGTCCCCATTTCTAGTTCACATGTAAATAGGGATTGAAGACCTTTAGTCTACTTTTCCCCATAGACTAAGGGATAAATTTTGGGGATTTTATTTTATTAATTGATTAATATTTCTTGAATAATGATTTTGATCATTTGAACATATAAGACAATTTTAGTTAGTTAATATAATATTATTAAAAAGTGGTTTTTACCATTAAAGAATTTTATAAAAGTGGTTTTAAACACTATTGCACTTGAGAGTTTGAATAATAATTGGAAAATGTATTTTAATTAATTGTTTTCCCAAAAGTGATTTAATCATTCTTGTAAATTGGGTAAATTAATTAATTATTTATTAAATTATTACCTTAGAGTAATTTTAATTACTAATTCTATTTTGGCAATTAATTTAATATTATAAGTGAGAAAAAGAGTAAATGTCAGCTTGGAGGGAAAATAAAACAAGAAAATATATTTTTAAAAAGTGGTTAAGTGATTTTTAAAAGATATTTTGCCTCCAAAAGTGGTTCGCCCCACCTTGAAAACTATATATAGACATGAGGGCTTCTATTTTGGATATGTTATTTTGATATATTAAATCTTCATTTTTGAAGAAAGATTGGGATGTGAATGCCCAAGGTTGTCATTGTAGATTTAAGAGTGATTTCACCCAAAAATCACATAAAAGACATTCTAATTTTTATGTAAGTTGTTGGTTTGAAGAAGTATTTTCAATTTTTCTACATTTTAGGTCTATTTTAGAAGGCAAGTGCAAAGACATGAGATCTTAAATGAGCGATCAGATTGAAGACATTTGTGAGGGCTCTAGGGTGGATTGAACCCCTCTAGGAGTGTGATGTCACATTATCCAAGGGTGACATCACCTTTAAGACTATAATTTCCACTTTTATGGACATTTTATACTTAGAAAAATCTACAATAAATATAGTTGGATTCCTCCTGCTTTTATGGTTATTTTGGTATATCATTTGTGTTGATTGGCTAAGTATTTTGGAACATTTATTTTATAAGTTTTTGGTGTATTTTGCCTATAAAAATTCAATAATTGATGATGTGGAAAAAATAATTGGATAATCTAATCTGAATATTCATTTATCACTTGAAAACAAAATTTCATAATTTTTGGAGTTGTTTAAGGGCATAAAAACATTTTTTTTCCAAATCATTGACCTAGGGCAATGATCTAGTATTTTTGGTAATTTATTTAGGTTTTGGCATTTTAAATTATGAATTTTCCATTTGAAAATAAGTGGGATTTGTGTATTTTTTATAATTTCTTCTTTGGCCCTATAAGGGGACATTATACATAAGCTCAACCATAGGTGCAAGTTCAACTGCAAGCACCACCACAAACAACAAAGATGACATCACAAGCTGACAAAGGAAATAAAAAGGCATGAATGTGACAAGATTCATCACCACCACCTAAGAAGAAAACATGCCATACAAAGTCTTGGATCAATAATAAACATGTTCTAAATATAGTGGCTGAGTGTGACTTGGAAGAGCCAAGAGTTGAGGAACATGAATTTCTATAGTCCATGGTCATAGACATCAGTAATGATGTTTATAAGCAAGAAGAAGAAAAAGAGTTATTTTTATGGAGTGAAATGCACACTTTCCAAGTGCATAATCAGGCGAGATAGGATTTGTGGGTTGATATCACCCACCTCCTCCTTCCATTATAATTGATACTATGGGGAAAGAAGCATCTCAACAACAAATTTAGACATAATGTTTTAGATATATCTAGCTGTAGGATCATCTACTACATAGGAAGTAGGCCTAATAATTTGATAAATTCTACCTCCAACCCTATTGTTTAAACCAAGGACCCATGATACAACTTGAATGTATCCAAAAATCAAAGACATGATGGTTTATTTTATAGATCCAACATAGAGTGGAGCACAACAAGCACAAAGGTCCCATTAACAACCATAGGTATAGACTATAAAGAGACCAAATAAGCACCTCACACATTGCCAACTTATATATAGAATATGGTTGTGTGAAGAGGTACTATTAGGGAATCATCCTCTTCATAAGATTCAAAATTAGTTTTAGTCTTGGACTCATCAAATCCCACAGAGGAGCCAGAAGAAAGTAGTTTGCCATAGCCTAATTTAAAATAAGAATAAACACATGAATAAAGAGATCCAATGGAGGAATAAAATGAGGTTGAGAGGAATGATAAGGAAGAGAAGAAGAAAAATAGATAAGAGCAAAAACACAAGGCTACCGAGGAAGAAGAGCAATGCAAATAATAGGTCATGGAGGAGGAACATAGGCAAAATTCTAAGGAAATAGAGGCTCAAAAGAAAAGATTTGAATAAGAAACAGGAAGAAGAAGAAAAAAGGAAAAAATAAGTGTAAGATGCATGACAAAAGGAAGAGGAGGCAGTGACACATGTAAGGGCTCAGAAGGAGAAAAAGGCCAAATAATCTCTATGCACAAAATAAGATCAATCTAAGTGAAAGGTCAAGGAGAGAATCCAAATCCAAATCCAAGGCATAGGCTAAGGCTAAGGTTGAAGTGGATGCCAAAACCAATGCTAAGGCATAAGCTAAGGATAACACTGAAGTGGAAGCCAAATATAGAGCCGAGGTATAATAAAAAACCAAAGAAAAGGTAGAAGGTGCAGTGCAAAAATAATTTGAGAAATAAAAACTAGTGGAAAAATAAACATTGACCACACTTTCAGGATCAAAATTTATTTTAGGAGGTGCATAGGAGGTCTCTCAACCTAGACCTCAAACAACTAGACAATGGCTATGGTATGTTATCACATCATCCACCAGGCACACAATTTTCTTTTCTTTTGGAATAGTTACCAAAGGCCCTTGTAACACCTTGAAAATCATATATGGCTCTAGATATGACATCACATGAAACATATTTGGATGTCTCCTAGTTACCACTCATTAAACAAATCAAAGATGTAACTACTGTTCAAGAATCAATAGCATAAAAGGTTTTGGCCTAAAGTAAGAAGTATTAAAACTACAAGAGGATAATATAGATCTAAGCCTTTGGTTCACCAATGTGTGTCATCTCATTGAAAATAAATACCATACATTGGTCATCTAATTCTAAGGTGAACAATTCATGTTTAAAGAAAAGCAATTCTCATCCCTATTGTCACAACTCAAAAAACTTGGCTAACTATGCACAAGTTGCAATCACTTTGAACTCAAGGGCATAACATCAAAGTAGAAATAGAGGTAATATGTTAGATCTTAGAGTAATATTAAAAATTTCTATATATGGCTACACTCTAATCTAATTAGATAGCATAAGGTATGTTTAATTGGATGCAATAGCTTACTAACTCATTATCTATAGCTAATCCATAGTTTGATAGCGTATACAAAGCCAAATTTCTGATGAAAGATCATTTAGCTACCTCTAAATCAATGAAAAATTCACTCAAATAGTTGTTTTATTCAAGGGATAATGTCATATAGAAGCTATAAACTTGGGAAAATGAGATTCTATGCAGTTCATTTATTGGCATTCAAATGCAGAGGCATGCAGACCAGTTGGTGGCATTATCCTAGGATATCCAGATTAAAGTGTAAAATTGTAGGGAATTCATTACCATTTTAGAAGGTGATGATATTTATAATTTTATGGTGATTCAATTCCCACTGCATATATTTCTCACTATGGTGTAGGAAGTGTTGACTGGCTAGAAAATAGTTAAGCAAAACTTATCCTAGCTTGATCTTTCCATTGCATAAATTGTTGATGAACCTCATTTTATCCCTACATTATAGATACAATAGGTGTTATAGTAGAGGAATATTAACACAAGTTTTCATCCAATAATCTAATAACCAACATGACCACCAATAGATTCTATAGAACCAAGTACTTCATATATAACTCAAACATAACCATCATCGCAACAACCTAATTCAAAGTCAATTCAGATCACGCCACCACCTACTTAGTAGGTACTGTGTAATTCTAGTTTCTTAGTTTTCACAAGTTTTTTCATAATTTTTTAGGATGGCCTTAAGCATTAGGAGTGGGCCCAGGCTGGTTGAAAACCCATAAAGGGTGGCCACCTGGTTAAGCTAGTATATTGAAAACTCGTAAAGGTGATAGGATAGTACACTACTAAGTTGAAAACTTAAAAGGGTGGCTAAGTAGTGTGAAAAAGATGAAAACAAGTAAATGGCACATATATCAATAACCATAACTCTTATTTCTAGTTTAGTTCCTCAACAAATCAAAATACTTTACCATGACTTTGTCTCAAGATGAGACAATTGCTTAAATCTTGGAAAGTGTTGGGAGTATAATAGGGATACCAAAATCATAGAGTATAATGGATGGACATGTGTGTGACTTCAACTATTTTGTCTTTTGCATATCTTTTTGTAAACCTTTGTGAGCATAACAATAGACTTCCTAATACGAAGAGTCATTCCTATTGGGCATAATAAAAGGTTAGAATATGAAGTGACAATGTTTTGTAAAACTCTATATATATCAGCCAATTGTATTTGGATATGGTTTTGATGTGATAAAGATTAATATTTATTAATATGAAATGGTTTTCTTATGTATCTTTTATCATTGTTCTATGTGCCATGAATATTTTGTTTGTTTAAATATATTAATCATATAATTTATTTTGATTGTTATGATTCTAATAAGTCTACATTTCTAAGCATTAATGTCTCTAATTTTCATATTAATGAATATATTTATTCTAAATTTCCATCTTTTTTTTACTTCTTTCACAAGCTATCCCTTTATTAACATGTTTTGAATGGTTTTCCAAGAAACTCTCCTAACATTATTTGAGTTAACTCCACTCAATCACTCCCTTTGGCCAATTAAATTGATAATTAATTTACTATTTTACATTAAATACCTTATATAGTGTCTTTTCACCTACCTTGGCATCTTATAAATGCTTAAGATTCATCCATTCATCATTTTGGGTTGTTACTTTTATTTTTCACTTTTATGCAAAACTATTGCTATATGCAATCCAATGGTTTTGAAACTACCACTATATGTAGATTGGAAGTTATGAAACCAAAAAATAAGGTTAAAATACCTCCAAGTTATTTATGTAACCACCACTGATGCTTAAGAAAACATTGCTCAATGCAAACTAATGGTTTCATCACTATGCAAAGTCTTCTGAATTCTAGAGGCCATATATTTTGCAAACAAACTCGAAATGAGATGATTTTTTTTTTTAAAATTGTATATATTTTTTGAGGGAAATATAAATATGCAATAATATTCATGTTTAGGTAAGTGTTTTATGTTATATTTAATTTTCCCTAAAACCTATCCATTTTGGCCCTTTAATACACACAACCACTTCTTGGAATGTATTAATGGTTGAGAAACTCAACCAAATTTATTGGAACCATGTAGATTACTAGAAATGATACTTATTTTATTATATTGAAGATAGTAAATTTTTGGGGTACTGATGCTTCCCATTGGATCAAATTCACCATGATAAAATGATAACGCACCAACAAGACCAAATAAATGCACAAAACAAATTTTTTGTATTGATGCAAGATTGCATGTATGCCTTGGATCCTCTTGCATAAAAAACCTAAGGTAATTAAAACATAAAATGATGATAACATGGATTTATTAAGTTTTAAAATAACTCTTTTTACCACTAATATTTATGGTCATGGCATCCCCTTAAAACACATTAGGTAGTTTAGCTTATTATCACAAATTTTCTTGCATTTCTAGCTTCATCTTGTTGGATTAAAATCTTTCCTATTATACTCTTTATTTACCCCTTTGTGGGATTATAACCATTGAAAACTATCCTAATATACCAAAGGATTATCTTCTTCTCTTTCCATCTTCTTGTGGGATGAAACCCACCTTCACCTCCACCAAGAGTCTTCTTGGCTTTATTCATTCATTATCCAACTTGTTGTTGGATCATTACACATTATATTCTTCTCTATTTGCAGTGCATATTTTCTCATGGGTGCCATATCTTTCTATTTCATCATCATTTTTATTGTGTCTTATTCATTTATAATAGTCTTAAAATACTTTTCTTGAGAAAATTATTATACCCACCCTTTCCCACACTCTATTGTCTCCATGATGACTTGAAGACAATATTATACTCCTGGTATATCCTTTCCAACTAGTTCTTCAACTACTACTACCATATTATCATCTTGTTCCAATTTTTCACTTTGCTTCTTATACATATCAACATGTTGTACTAAACCACACTTTATCCTATTCTTTTACATATTAAATATTATCCTCATGGGATATTCAATATTATCCTCTTAAAAAGTAACTTATAAATCCACTACCCATTTCATGAGCTTAACTAGGTTCTATTTACCACCATTTATAGTGGGCTTACCTCTTTCCTCCACCATGACCTTTGATGGAATATTTTATTTACTAACTGGTCCTCTCTCCAAGACATACATATTTTATTTTAGGTTTATCAACATATACAACATTTTTTATTCTTCATCTTTACTCAAAACTATAACATCTTTACTTTATAAATCCTCCATCATATCCAGTCTTGTTTGGATTTCCTTCAACATCTTTGTCAAGTCTTTTACTCCTTGTAATCTTCTAATTTTATGTGCCATATCTCCTCAATAAATAGGATTATATTTCATAACATGAAATAGATTCAAACAAGATCCTCTCACACTTACAAGAATTATCTCACACCTAAAAAAATTACCCTCTCTCCTATGTAAGTTTATTTTTTAAAACTTGAAACTAACTCAAGTAAACTTCTCTTTTATAGCCTATGATTAACTCATACAATATCCTCACACAATCAACCCAATACAGAAAGACCTTGTTCTGATATAATTAGTGTAGTTATAATGGGGTACAATGAAGGATTACCTTTATTACCATGCTGCTTGGATTAACACTCTCCCATAGACACACTTACAAGCACACTCTTAGACTTAACACATTTCAACACATCTTTGTCATTGGATTTATCTTGAAACTATTATAATTGAATTCAAACTCGCACACTTACCTTTCAAATATTATTTCAATTAATATAGATGACTTGATCATATACATAGTCCCTACCAGACTGAACATACTCTCTACTTTGTTTTTGGAGGGATCAGCCCCTCAAACTCTCTCTCTCTCTCTCTTTCCTCTTCTCAAAGCTAACTCCAATATATCACTCCCCTTGGCCATTTCACTTACTAATTTAAATATTATATATAATTATATACCGTATATATTATATCTTCACCTTGCTTGGTGTCTTATAAATGATTAATATTTTATCATTCATCATTCTAGGCCATTACTTTTGTTTTTCACTTTTATGTAGGTGAAACTACTGTTATATGCAGTCCAAAAGTTGTGAAACTACTATTATATTCAAATTAGTAGTTGAAAAATTATATGGGTAGTTAAAAAACCTCCACTTAAGTTTAATTTTTTTTTGGAGTGGTTATGTAATCACCATTGATAATTATGAAACCTTTGCTCAGTGTAAACTTGTAGTTTCGTAAATGCATAAAATTTATCAAGTTCTAGAGGATAAATTTTTTGCATATGGATTGGAAATCAAATTGTTTTTGAAATTATATTATTTTTTGAGAGTAATCCAAAATTAAGATCATATTAAGGTTTAGATAAATTATTTATGCTCTTTTTTACTTTGACCCACAACTTTTCCATTTTATCCCTTCAACACATGCAATCATTTTTGAGATTATACCAATTATCAAGAAACCCAACCATGTTTACTTGAAATAATGTAGTTTCTTGAAATTGATCCTTATATAATTTTATTAAAGCTACTAATTTTTTTGAATATTGATGCTTCCCCTTGGATTATCTTCATCATGCCAAAATGAAAACACACCGATAAGACCAGATGAACATAAAAAACAACTATTTTTGGTTGATGCAAGATTGATTGTATGCTTTGGATGCTCCTGCATCATTATCACTATATTTTATGGGATTATAGATAATCATAATATAAAATATAATAGTGATGTAGATAAAAACAATTGACATATAAAGGTTTATTATGTGGTTTTTGTGTTATTTTTATAAAGATAAAAGTGAAATGGCATTCATTTATTAATGCCACACATCATGAGATAATGAATGTAAATATTTATAGGAATGGTACTACTTTGATGCCAGATCTAGTGGTTTCATCAAGTAGAGATCACATTCTATCCTTAAGGCTTGTAGGAGAGAGAACACTCTCATTTAAAAAATGAGGATGGGAGACAAGTCTATATACATTTTCTATAGTTTTTTTGGGATGGAATGTTGCATCGATGCAACGTATCATAGATACCCAATAGGCTATATCTAGAGAGTAGGTACCACACTTAACCACTACATGTATAGGTGTGGCTTGAGAGTGTGTTTATGGAACAAATATTTTTGAGTTAGAGAGGCTATTGGATACAACCAAAGGAGACATACATGGATTACGCTCCAAATAGAAATCCTTGGCTTGATCCCATAGAGAGGCTACATATGCTACATTGTAGAAGAATATGACCCCTCACCTAGATAGGGATGAAGGTGGCACATATATTATATATGTGATGTTTATGTTGGACTATGGTTTAGAATATATATATATATATATATATATATATATATATATATATATATATATATATATATATATGATGGTTGATTCCATATTATTATCTACATGTGTAATGTCATTGATATGATTTTATTCAAGTACATATAACATCATGACATGGTTTTATGATGTTATATATAAAATTTCATTATTTCATATAAAAAATGTGAGTATATATATGTATTAACATAAAATAATTATATACAATGTGTAAAATGGTATAAGTCACATATAATTTAAGCAAATAAAACGTCCAAGTCAAACAAAATATGTGTAAAAATGAAAGGGTCACAAGACATAAAATGTAGATAGATAGGAAAATATAATCAAACAAAATATGTGGAATAATGAAATAGCATACGACATCAAATGTAAATGGATATAAAAATATAAGAAAACAAAAGATGTGTAAAAATGATAAGGTAGTAAGAAAATAATTGTACTTAGAGAAGAAAATATAAGAAAAAAATATGAAAGGAAGTAAGACATAAAATATAAGTAGATAGGAAAATCTAAGGAAAAAAAAGATGTATAAAAATGACAAGGCAATAAGGCATAAAATGTATATAGATATAATAATCTAAGCATTATGTGTAACAATGGAAGAAAATAAATGAGTAAGAACCAAATCAATTCTTGTACAATAGTTTTTAATTTGAATGACATGACCATATAATTCCAAAATTAAGATAAAAAAATATGATGTGTATGTGAATATTATAACAAGGGATATGAACATTTATAAGGAATGCCAAGTTGATTCCCCAAGGTATTACAATCTTAAACTCATAATATGTTATCTAGAGTTAGAACAAAAGAGGGAAAAGATGAGAGATATTTTTTGTGAGAAAGGCCTATTTGATTATCCAAATTCTTACAATATTAAAATCATAAACATGTATTTGGAGACAACACATAGGAGGAAAATCTGAGGTAATGAGATTGAAAATGAATGTAAATAAGGGGTATTTTTTTAACTAGTCATAATAGCCATCAAGGGTATAATGGCAATAAAATGTTTGGAAATAAAGAGGCAAGGTGTCACAAGGGTGATGTGAAAATCCTTAATAAGACAATCTAATGAATTGGGTAAGACTATTTGTTTTTGACATCAATAGATTACAAACCTTACCTTATAAATCTAAATATTAGGATAACTAGTGAATTATATATTATCCCATGAATGATATATAAGGAAATGTAAATGTTTCTAATTTTCCACTCCATGCTTCCTATTCCTCAAGACCTCAAAAGAGCCATCAGTCAACTACAAGGATTAGGTACTTACATGGAAAGGAATGTGGCATAGATGATATATATGATATAACCTATTATTATATTATTTTAACACACTCTATTATATCTTTGGATCTATAGTAAGACTGAGTATGGGCTTTGAGATTAAATTTAGAAAAGGTATATGGCAATGGTTTGATCACATAATTTAGTATGATTTAACTTTTGAATGATTTTATTTTTCCTTTTGAGTTACCATTTTGTTTTTTATAAGATATTTTAGCCCTTTAATTTTTTATATTTTTTTAATTTTCATTCTCCATATGGTTTTAAATTTCCAAAAATGGGGTTTTATGATGACTATCACAAGATAACTCCAATGGGTTTTAATGATGACTAATACATGAGAGCTTACACCTAGTCATTAAATAGGAGAACTTGAAAACCAATATATGTGCATTCTTCTAGAACTAAATTTTATAATAGATTACAAGATTATCTCAGACTTAAGTGAGCCTCAAGTGAAAATAGGGGAGTGAAAGATGAGTACTGTAAGGATTATGTAAAATTTAAGGTGATACAATAAGGGTATGCTAGTAATTAACCATGATAGGAGAGGTTTTTATTCAAAAGAGACAAAGAATTAAGGATTTGGAAGTACATGTAAATATGCATCAAATCACATAATAATTTTATTAAGATGTAGGAATACTATGATGATAGATGAAATTGGAGTTAAAAGGTAGTAATGTCAGTAGATAAATTATATAAACTTACCATAGGTCTAGAAAAATACATGCTAGAGGTAAATCCTAAGAGGGGAGATATGTAAGTGAGAGGTAAATCCAAAAGGAGAAACATGAAAATTGAATTACCAAATGTTCACAAAGACATAATAGCTAGATAAACCTAAAGGGTAGGTATAATAAATGCAAACTACCAAAGTATCACAAAGACACAATGGCTAAGTAAAATCAAGATGGAGGTGCAAGAGAAAGAAATTACTAAAGGATCACAAGGATGCAATAGTTAGATAAATCCAAGAGGGAGGCTATAATAAAAGAGTAACATATCAAAGGATTACAAGGATGCAATGGCCAAATAAACCCAAGAGGAAACAACACAATAAAAGAGAATAATAAATGATACATGAAATATATCTCAAGAAATTATAAGTGCTAAAAGAGAGTAATATAATATTTAAAATATGATAAAAAAATATTTTTTTTAACATTATGCACTTCATCAATGACATCATAAATATCTTGATATAATTGGTAATGTGTTTTAACCATAATTTCTAATAATTTCTATGAGATATATGAAAGGATATCCTTGAAAATAGCATTGATAAATAAAGGTGTGGTATAATTAAGATGATATTGATCCTTTGATTATGGATAATATATACTAGGAATAAATTATAATGGATTAATATGGTGTTTTGGGTATAGGGAAGGTTATTTGTTCATCATATGAAATTGTTATGGCTTCATTAATGGAGGTTGTTGTTTCAACCTTTGAAAACATCATATATATTTTTGATATGAACAACTCAACACTCATTATTGGAGTGAGAAGGGCCCTCAAGCCAAAGATATTTTTAGAAGGTGAGTATGCTTGTTTAATTCCATCATATGGGCTTGTGCTTGAGATGATTGTTACCCTAAATGTATTTTATGTGCTAAAAAATTCTAAACTATATACCCATAGGCCTTATACCATGTGCAATACTTAGCTAAATATTTCTCAATATCATCCTATATATTATTGAATGATTTGGTGTTGGTGGCATGGTGTTGGAGCCAACATATGATTAGAAATAATCCATAATGGGGGACCTAATGTAATGAAATCAAACAATGTTATAATTATTAGATAAATCACTAGGAATATCATAAGGAAATAATTGTTAAAGTCAAAAAGAAAGAGTGATCACATTGACACTAGTGTTGAAAGAGGCATTTTATTATGTTTTTTGAAGGGAGGTTTGTAACATATAATTTTTGTTTATTTTTCTTTGGTATAGATAAATAAGTAGGGGATCATCCAGCATATAACCATCATCATAATTTGGTGTGGTGAGATATATATGTAGGGATTTGACCATGGTTTCACTAGAAGGATAAGTATCATTCGTGTATTTATTTTTGAAAGTGGAAGCTAGAAGAATTTCATCAATTAGCCTCTTACAAGAATGAGATCATAAGCTAGGAAGAAATTAAACAATGATGTGGGAGGGAATATTGGAGTTTTAAATTTTAATATTTATCTCATTAGAATTTTCATTATCAGAATCAAATAGGTTTAGTGGGACTCTCCCCATAAACTTGAGGTTACCAATATAACATCTCAATTAATTAAAGGATAATTGAAGTGTTGATATTCATGAAAGGGAATACACAATAGTTCTTCAAGGGAAAGTATTTTGAAGACACCTCTTTGTTGGAATTTCTCAAAGTTCCAAGGAATGGTATCACCTTGGACCTCATAAATAGATCATAAGTGAGGAGATTTGACACTTTGGCAAGTGGAATAAGTTATGGCCCTCATATGATGATTGTAACAGTGTCCAACCAAGTTATTATAGGAATGGTAAAAGTTAAAGAACATGTCCTTCATCTTAGCCATTATAGGAGGTGATAGGATTAGAATCCAAACACATCCCATGGGAGAAATTCATCCTTAGCCATATCCTTGGCATGTTTGGCAAGTTGTTTTAATATTTCTTATTGAATTTCCTAGAGATTTGATAAATTATAAAGAGTAAATTCAAGTGCCAAAACATTTCTCAATGAGGGCTCTCTTGAATTAGATATCACCAATTCAAACACTAATGAAAAGAGGGGGATTGTCCACATAAAATAAGATTTATTTGAGAGTTATATATTAAATTAAAAGATTTAGTGACAAGGCTTGGTTAATTATTTTATTGATTTGAATAGATAATTCTTTGAATTATTGCATGATACTCTCATCAGAACCATAGAATGGATATTCTTACCACATGGTGGGTGGTTATGGAATATTCATGTCAAAGTGTATTTTCATCAAATAATTTTAGTGTTTAGGAGAAGTGTGTATGAGATTAAATAAAGGAATATTAGAGAGTTCCTTGATGGGATCCCACTCTTAAAATTTGGGTTTCACTTAAGATGACTACATATAAGAAACATAATTATGAATGATATCATATTTTTCATTAGGGTTTGAATATATTTTTAATTTTTTTTTATATATGTTCAAAGTCATTAGTGATGCTAATGACATAGGAATAATTAGACAACATAATTAGCCTGGATAATTAGATTGGAGTATACACAGGCAACACCATCAATCTAGCTAATGATATTCATAGGGAAAAGTCATAATTCTAAACATCATTAATATAACTAATGAAGTTATAATTTTTAAGTTGACTAATTTTATTGTTAATAATGGGGTTGTAACAAAATTATAAATTGTAGGATAGGCATAAATATTCATTTAGCTTATCTAGGTGGATATAAGTGGAGATTGAGTATTATATCAAGAGTTAACATAAGTTATGATGCACTTCAGACCATACATGTGGACTAGGCTTTCTTCATGGATTGAAAAATTAGGGTTAACCATAGTATCTATGGTATTAGTAAATTAAGCTAAGTTTTGTGATAAAGGTAATTTGGTGTTATTTTTATATGAATTATTTTTATCTTAAGAATGATTTAGTAGAGAATTAATAGAGATACTTAATTGAGAATTGGCTTGGTGTATTGCTTCACGCTTATCATGATTTTATTATTTTTTTAAATTATGAGGTTTTAATATCACTATTTACCATAGCATCATGGTTAAAATGATTTAGGAGTATTAAATTTTAGGATAATATTATAAGGGAAAATTAATTCTCATGTGAGTAATCCCAAATATTATGAAACCAAAAAAATGTTTGTGTATCATACTATTAAAGTGATGGGTGTGAAGGATCAAGGAATTTTTGTTGAAGTCTAACAAGTATTTTTATAAGTTATTTTGTACTTAAATGTTGGTGTATGTATTCATCAGAAGGAGGTGGTGGTTTAAAATAACTTCCTACAAGTGGTTGGGAAATAAATTCATTTTGATAACCACTAGGAATGATTGCAGGAATAGTTCATTTAGAGTTAAAACTATGATTATAGGTGTTGGTCTCACCATCATTAGTAGCATTATATTCATCTTTACCTTCCTTTTTATTAACCATGTGGATTTTTTGGTTTCTTCCTATTGTTTATCATGGCATGTTTATTTGGTAAAGAGAATGTAAAAGGAAAGATAGGAGTTCTAATAGCATTTATGAAAATAGAAACATTAGGAAGAAAAAAATAATAACAATTTATTTCTAGGTAAAACTGTGTGCCTGGTTTTTGATCAACACATTTCAAATCACTATTCATGATTCATCATCAGGAAATTAATTATGACTAGAACTATAGTCTAGCTTCCTTATAAAGATTTAAAATGCAAGGAGAGGTATTAAACAATTAATTTTTGGTAATAATGTTGTAGAATGTTGCCAAGCTAAATGATCAAAAGAGAAATAAATGTTGAAATAACCATCTTGGGGTGTACCCAAAGATGGCCATTTAAACATTTATTTATCTTTTAACCATTTCATCATTTATCGCTATACCCCAAGATGCTCTTTTCAACATTTATATTCCTATTTTAGCCATTTAGCTTGGTAATATTCAGCAACATTATTACCAAAGGCTAACCATTTAATATCTCCACTTGTATTTTAAATATTTATAAGGAAGCTAGCCTATATTTCTAATCATAAGCAATTTATTGATAATGAATCATGGATAGTGATTCAAAATGCATCAATAAAAAACCAGGCGCATAGTTTTACCCAAAAATAAACTACTATTCTCATATGGACTGTGAAAACATCAAGGTTCTTATAAGAAAAAATATTTATTCATAGGGGTCTTGATCATGCCCATACATTATCTAAATATTATGGTCTGATAAATAGTGAAATGATCCAAATAATATTTAATCTCTCTTCTTTATTGGTCTACTTTTAATCTAAGATATTTTTTGGGAGGAATTATTGAAATAAAAGAACAAGTGGTGGACTGAGGAGGAAGTAAAAACATGTTTCTATCTAAATTTGAATGTGCATAATTTTGATGACCTCACTAATGAATTTTTAATTCAATATATTAAGTGTAGGCACAAACATAATTCCAAAACCCTTCTTCTTAGACTGGTAAATATTAATACAATTTTTTTTCTAGGGTATGATGAAGATTTAAAGTCTTTACATACTAAACTTGACAAACCATTCATGGTTGAGGGTAATAAATATGGTAATAGCTATGGTCAACCAATTATAAATCCTTCCCATGAATCCATGATATATGAGGTAGGTCTATCTTTGAGACCTATTTTTTCTCAATTTTGAATGATGGTAAGGACACTCATGCTTTCTTTTTTCTTCCATAGATTATTCTAGAATGTTTGATGAATATAGGGAATATAATGGTAGAAAGATTAAAAATACTTTTCCTCAAATGGTGCATGTTGAAGGTATTGGTTAGTGAAGGTTTGAATTATTATAAGGTAAAATTATAAAATCTTATTCCTTTAGTTTATATTTAGTACTTCCAACCTAGTGGATTATGGCATTGCCAATACTCTATCTATTGTCTAGAAAGTTTCTTACAAGAATTACTATTAATCATTTATTTTATTCTCTTTCACATTAAATTTTATGTTTTTAATTTTCAATTTTACATTATAGTTGATATGTACCCCATTATTTTGGATTTAACTTGTATTATGTAGCCAATATTAGATTTACTAGGGTTTCTCATTTTTAGATCTAAATAGGGTATATGCTTCTATTTCTTCTCTCTAGTCAAGATTGTCTTTTTGAAACTATTTTATTTTGGTTTTTATGGTCTTGACCATGGTTTTAACTATTATATCTTGTTATGTCTTATTTTTACTCTTTTTTACTTGGGTGAGGGACCATACTCATTAGTAATTTAAAAAACACTAGCATTAGTAACATGATTATTTTTTAGGTTATATAAGCATTTGTATGTTCTATTTGCATTGATGAGTCTCAAATTATATCATGGGATGATACTATATTTTATCTTATTCCAAGGATTATTCTAATTTATTAGGAGAGAGGGACCTAAATTTGTATTGTAGCTTAGATTCTAACATGGTTGTAAAAAGTTTATAGGGGATTTCTTTGGTCATATTGTGATCAAATTTATGGGCCAAAGAATTCCATTACTTATTGAAATCATGAAATATATCATTATTAGATTATTTACAATTGATAAAGTTACCCAAGTTGTCCTTGGGTGAGTCAAGCTATTGGATTTCCTAAACTAATGCATTATCCAATCCTTCTAATTTGAAAAATTCATTGGGATTGAGTTGATTGTAGTATTTCAAAGCGTCACTAGTAATATTTTTTTTAGTAGTTTGGTAGCTGCATAGGTGTCAAATTTTATCCAATATTTGTAAATATTAAATAATTCCATAATATGTAGGGTAGAATAAATGAACTTTTACTAGGTGATGGTTTGGGTGATTCCCCTAATGTCCATGGATGCAATATGAGGTACTAAAGTTCATTTTTTAGGTTTTGAAATAATTTTTTGTGAGTGGGTGGTTGTGGGATAGGGGTTTTGAGAAGGGGAAGGGTGGACATTTATTTTTCATTCATGAATAATTTTTTTGAAATATATGTAGGTGAATACATTTATTTTTCTCAATCCAAGGATGAAAATTTGAATCTGCATTATACACGTAAAAATAAGTCATTTTGAACAACTATGAAGGATAGTTATTATTCTAATGTTTATTAATGGGGAATGAAATCTTGTACTTGAATAAAATATTTAATTGAAACAAAAAAACTTTTCAATAAATATAAATCACATTGCTAAAAGTAAATCACACTACTATAGCTTAATGCTAAATTGAATTACTAAAAATTTAACACTAGTCTAAGTTTTGGAAGCTTCCCACATGAAACATAAATGAACGTACATAAATAAATTTAACTAAGGTACTAAAAATAAAATCAAATATTTAAGTAAATAAAACATTAAAATTCATACTAAGAAGAAAATGTAATAGATTCATAGTAGAAATATCTATATTAATCGATATGAGTCGTCACTACAAATCCTCAAGACTGGGCCCTACCTTTGTCGAATTGGAGCTCGAATCCTCTTTGAACTAAGATAGTTTATTAAAATCACTTGATGATTAATGATAAAATGATCTATATTAATAAATGAGTTAATACATGTTTTATTAAAAAAATTCTATGAATGAATGAAATGATTATTGATTCTAAATTATAACTCTACAATATGTAGCTTCTATCTTTAAAAGATAAGTCAAAAATTTATTTATCTATCTTAATATCTAATTATTATTATTTTAAATCTATAAAAATGTTTAAAATATATAATATTACAATGATAGAAGCTACTAGTGGAAAAATATAATTAAAATCATGTTAATGGATTGATCATACAAATCAGGGTCCAACAAAATGAAAAATATATAGTGAGAATTTGAAACAACCTCTAGATAGTAGTAATATTCTATCCTCTATATATATCAACAAAAAATTATTTATAATTTGATGTGATTCAGTTTTAAAATCTGGTAGCTTCCTCAAACCTATAATAATTGGAATAGTCAGTGGCTACAGGTGGTAGTGAACTCATAGTAAAGTGATGCATGTCCAATAAGTGGCTATGGGCATATTGATTTTAATGACTATAGATATGATATATCTTGTAATAAGGGTATTGAACATGAATAATAAACATTATTTATTCACCATTAACAATATCAAATGACCAAAACTAAAAATCATACTAATACTATCTAGAAATCTCATGTTTTAAAACATAACAAAAAACATATACAACATTTAAATAATACATACTAATATAAATATAACATGGTATAAAGGGTCATAAAGTATAAATATAATGGGTAATTAAGAGGAACTAATTAGTAGGATGAGTTCCCTTTATAGGCCTTATCTCAGCCCCAACTTAAACATTTCACATCTTTGTGTGAATAACACTAGTTTGCTTTAAAATAAAAGCACATGAAATATGCACAAATACTTCTAAAATCACATAGCTCAATTTCTCTGCCATCCATTCTACCAAGGTAACCCATGTATCTCATAATATTTTTCCATCTCTTGTCCTTGTCCCTCATGTTGAGTCAAATCCTCCCTATCCAATTAGGGATAAGAAACCAAAACAAAGGCAATGTGAACCTTAAAATAACATAATGGATATTATGTATTTTTAGGTCATTAGTATATAATGTAACTCACATAATTACATATCTAAAATTTTTCATAGATTAAGGCTTATTATTCATCAAATGGGAGGCAATTTCTACCCTATCTACACATGCATTAAATTCTTCTATACATATCGATGAGTAAAATAAAACCACCAATTAAATTGATGCAAGACAAATATCTCACATCAAACCCAACTAACCTCTTCTGAGGGGAAACCACTTGGTTTATCAACTATTCTAATTTCATTAATTATCAATTGACTCAAGGTATGTAAGCTTGACAAGGTGTCAACACTATATGTGTGGCATTAGTCTCACTTGAAGGCTATGGTCCTAATCAAGTGTAATTAAAACACACTTACATAAAGGAAAATATAGAAATTGAAAGTACAAAAACATAAGGCAAACTTGTAGGAAAGTATATAACATAAAGTAAATATAATATAATTTAGAATTGAAATACAAATTTTATATTGGAAGTTTACCAAACTTAATGGATTAAATGTAAAAAATGAAATAATGCTTATACATATATGAAATGATACACACAAGATTATTATTTAATTAATGGATAATAGATGCAATGATTCCCCTATTCATTGTAAGGAATTGGCAGATTGAGTGAATAAGGTAAAACATGGAAACATTATTAATAATGTTAAACAAAATGTCATGTTGAAGTCTATAAAGGCATTAGATAATTTAGTCTAACCATTGCATCTGAGGAAGAAAATGGAAGATGCCATGGGAGGATACAAACAAAATCAAACCTATTTCATATGCATAATCCAAGGACAAATCTAAGGTGTGGGAAAAACTATGGAAGGGAGGCTTAACATAGCTTATGAAAAGGAATTTTAGGTACAATGAAGAGGTTTCCAAGGATTTTGCCTCAGATTGGAACCAACCAAAAGTGCATATGAGAGGTTTGGAGATGAACATTTATAAATAAATGATTGGGGAGGTGACCAATATGAGCTACAAAGGAACCAAGGATTATAAGGATAAACACAAAAAATAAGAGCTCATGAATAAATTCTTCAAAATAGACAAGGATATCATCACTGAGAGGAAATGCTTCTCGAGAGTGGACCTACTGAAGTATTACCCTGAAATATGTATATAGATCTTAAAGTAAATCAAGCTAGAAGGTAATTTACATGTCTTATTTCCTCACCATTTCCTCCTCATGAACCATTTTAAGGGATACAAAATAAGTTTGCCTTATCTTTTTCTCAAATCCCTCTTGATCACTATGATTTCTTTTCAAACGAATTCTACTAGTGATCTCATTCTCTAGTGTTTAATATTAGTCATTATTAATAATGGGGAATCCATAAGGGGGAATGAGGTGCATACTATAGAGGAGGATAATTAATATAAACTTGAGGAGGATTTAGAGAAGTCAGATGAAGATGGGGAGGGAAGCCTAGAGCCCTCTGATAAATCTCTATTGGAAGTTACCAATCTTCCAAGGAGAAGGATGAAGTGAAATAAATTACAACCCATTCATGACATAGTTTGAAATTATTGGATTTATAGGATAATCTAGAAGATCAGGGAGGCTGATCATGAAGTAAATGGAAGATTGAAATGCCATGAAGGTTGAATTTGAAAACCTAAAAAATGAATTAGATAGTTACAAATCTAGGGGTTTTAGTTCTCAAGTTGGTGGGTGGAAAATTAGAACTCCCAGGAAGGGAAAAGTGGTGGAGGCAAAAGTCCCAATTAAAACCCCCCAAGAGAAGTAATAAAATTAAGAGTGGAATTAGAAACAAGAAGGGTAAAAAGGTAGGTTGGCTCTCCAGGATAAAGTGGCTAAAACTTCTCCCAAAATTATAGGTAAAAATAAGATGCAATTGACATTGAATAAGGCACAAGTAAATGCACTAGAATATAAGTAACAAAATAAAGGATCAAAGAGGATAAGGATAGTACCTATTTGGCTACTCTTGTGGACTACACTAACTCAAAAGAATCAACTATCTAATGTTAATTTGTCATATTTATTAGTCTTTTGATATGGGTTTGGATAAAGTTTAACATGGGTATTATGATGTTTTAATAGATTTTTTATTAATTTTTTTATGTTTCTTGGTCTAGGTTGGAGAACCAGCTTGTCTTGTTTTGTTAATTTTAGGCAAGTCTTGAATATATTTTGAACTTTCCTAGTTACACGATCCTTATAAAACCTAAAATTTTACCATATAAAATTAAAAAATACACACAACCTACTCATCATGAAATAATAAATATATGTATAAATAAATACATAAATAAAATTAATACTAAATAATGAGAAATCAGTCTACCAAATCCAAGCGAGTGGGTCCTGTCTCGTTTAGATTGGAGTGTGACTCATATCCTCCTAAAGGAAACTAGATTAATACAAATTGAATTTATTTCACAACATACTATATCATAAATACATAATTATTTTACTCCACACTTCTAATTCTCCAACTATTTTATTGACTTAACTCTTGACTGAATGACTTGCAACTTAATCTCTTCCATTTATATAAGAGAGATAGGTGCCTTATTAGAGGAAATAAAATATAGGAGGTAGTATTTTAAAATCTATTTTTTCACATAAATATAATAAATAAAAATAGTATTTATGCTTATAAAAAATAATATGTATGAGAATAATAATTTGTTGCAATGGAGAGAGAAGGATTCAACTAAGTGAATCATTCCTCCCTAGATTCAAGGAACTACAATTTATCCATAAATTATGGAGGAAATATTATTCCAAACCTCTAACTTACTTCCAAAAGCTACTAAAATAAATCTTCTATATGTTAAAAAAATATGTCCAATGGATATAAGTCTGCCAAATGCTACATGAAGTCTGTTTAGTGGCTACAAGAACATAACATATACTATATGATAGAATCTACATGATACAATAGTCATATTGAATCAATCCTCTATATATTTCAAGTATTTTAGATGACCTTGAATTCACAAAACCATATCATAAAATAATTTAGTTAATCTCTTTTATTTAGAGATCTCTATTTTAATCATAGTATGACATATATGTAACATGGGTAGAAATAAGGATAAAGGCATGGTTGAAGGTTATAACAATGGTCAAAGTGAAAGGGTTAATAACTAATAATTTGTAATATGAGTGTAATTTATTGGCCTCATCACATATTTATTTTTAAATAACCACATATTGATTGAAAACTATATTATTATGTTTCTTGATATTGAAATCTACTACTTCAAATATAACATATGTTGAAATTCAACACTAACTTTACTAGGTCTTTCAAATTTTGATCTGATTATTAATTTCATGGTTTTTTTTCCTTATTATATGTAACAATTTATTTTTATTTACTTAATTCATTCCTTATATAGGATGAGAAATCCATTATCATGATATATCCAACCATTAGATTTTAGTTTCATCAATGGTCAAATATGAAAACATGGTCATGCTAATAAAATTCACAAAGTAAACCCATGATCTCTATTATGTTTTAAAAATAAGTTTCACAAAATTTATGATGAGTGCCAATTATATATGATACTATTCAAGCCAACATACCAATGTAGAACCCATTCCTTTAAGCACAAGGCATAGACCTTAACAGGTGGTCTGTAATGAAATATTTCCATGGATAAGGAACAAACCTTTCCAAATTTTGATTTTAATGTAGTAATCTCAATATATTTTTTCTCAAGTTCCTTATACTTTTAATTCAACTACCTTTGTAGAGTTTTCTTTTCCAATAGTTGGTGAATTTTCTTGTGTTCTTTATCATATAACAAACATAATTCATCCCTCATAGTTTTAACAATCCCTTAATCCTCTGCTCTAGATAAAATATATAGGAGGTACCATGGGAGAAATAAAATAATTATATTAGGTACATGGGATGGTATTTAAAATAAAAGATCAAGAGCCTCATCTTTAGTATCAATTATGGGATATTCATCAATACGTGTAGGTGCTCAAGATGGATTCCCCACATTTTTTTATGTGGTTGCAGGCATAGGAGTTTCCATGGATACAAGTGTAGGTATATCTATGGTTGTAGGTGTTTTTTCACTTTACTCTCCAAAATTATTCCTTATTTCTTCTCCATTATCTTTGCCAAGGTATCTATCCCCTTAACATTTACTTATAGTTTTTTAATTCTTTCCCTAAGGATTTCAATTTAATTTTAGATAATAATTAATTATGCACTCTTATCATCATAGTTACCAAGAATAAAAATGGACTCAACCTCCTCTTCATGTATACTTACATCATAACCTTGTTTTTCAATTGATTCCTATTATACTTATTCAACCTCTTCTTCTCTTGCACTATAATTAGGCTCCTCTATGGGTACTTCTTCCTCTTCCTCACTAGCATCAGATAATATTCCTCCACTAGTATCAGATAATATTCCTCCACTAGTTCTTCTTCTTTATCCTTAGCTTCCTCTTCATTAATAGAAGATCCTTCCCATTAAAATAATTATTCATTATCACTCCTTACAATTTCAACTATATCAATAACACTTATACTAGGCTATGTCTATAGGGGTTTTAACCTAATTGGTTTGCTTCCCAACTAATGAGAATGTTTCCTTGTGCTAATTTATGGTGCTTGAGTGGTCTTTTGTTTATGTTGAGGTTAATTTAAAGATTAGTGCATTTTTATCTTTGGTCTAATATGGGTGGACCCTATAGGTTCAATCTATGGTGGTATGTGATGTATTGTAATACACTCTTTCCATGATATATTATGAATCTTATCATGTGAAACCTTTTTCAATACTATATATATAAAATACTGATGTGCTAAGTCACTTTATTTTCTTTTTTGATATTCTACTACTATTTTGAATTATCAAGTACTTATGAAATTTGATATGGAGATTTGTCTTAGATGGATAAGTAGTATTAAATTAAGATAATATAACAAAGAGTACATCTATTCATAAGTGAAATACCTCATAAATAAAACAAAATCTTATCTTCATTGTAGGGGAAATGAGAGTCTTTGTGTTTCTTGGGCATTAAATAATGAGCACTTCCCCTACCTCATAAAACTAATTCCTAACATATACAATAATGGGTCATTAGGGCCAAGGTTATCTAATCATGGGAAGGATACTGACTTCCACCAATAAATCCTCTTTTAAAACAATATACAAGACTTCACCATAGATATATTATTGTCTAATGTTTGTGCAAAATCATGTGTTATCTCCTCATTTTACCTTGTAAATTTATTAAATAAATACATCTATATTGCATCTCTAAACAAGGTGAAATTTTTTGGATTTCTCAAAATGACTATGTGATTTGAAGGCTCCTTTATCACCATGTCTCCCCCGATATTAGAAAAAATTCATTATTCCCATATTGTATTAACTAAAATCAAGAATATAATTTTTAGATACACTTCAACAAAAAACTAGAGCATTTTTTTGGGAAGTGAGAAGTGATATTCACCAAGTGCTATGACAAGAAGATAATAATATTTATTCCAACCAATTAATGATCTTATCAAAGGATAATCGAGTGAATTATGGTGATGGAATGCATTTTTTCCCATAAAAAGATTCAAAATAATAATTGGTCAATCTATTTTTGACATAGTTATATGTGGCATTAATTAAAATTACTTTCCCCAACTAAAAAAAAATCCACATGATCATAAGGGATATAATTATAATTCAAGGACACATCTTCTCCCCCAATAAATATTGTCAATTATCCTCAAGTTTTCTAAAAGGGTGGATTTTTGGGAGGCTATTTGAAATCAAGATGAACACAAAAATTGTGTTACAAAACACTTATTAAATGTTAAAAAAATGGGTGATGGGATGGATGGGTAAAATCAGTGGGGTAAAAAATTCTAGTGATTGGATAATGAGTTGATGTGACATGGAGATGAGGTGGATAAGACATGCCATGAGAAAGGATTATGAATTTAGAACCTATAGAATTTTTTGGGGTATCACATATAAGACTATAATTGTAAATACTATTGTTAATGGTACCAAAAAACATGATTATCCTAGATAAATAGTAGAATTACCTCAGATTCTCATTAATTTACTAATCTCAATCAATCTTGTAAGATATTGCGGCAACATGTGGGTTATATTAGAAACATGTAGTCCTTCAAGAACTAGATGGAGTCAATATTAAACAATTGGAATCATGATTAATCATGTAGGATATTTGAGATCTAAAGAAGGGTTGTCATGATGAAATCATATTTTTTAAGATCAATAACTGATTCATGATTTCATTAATACTCTTGTTACAAATTATGTGGGAATGTTAAATTGAATTGGTACAGGTAATGATATGAACATATCAATAATGATAGTAAAAAATTCATGATGGAAATTAAACAAAATAACCTTGATGGTTTTCTAAGAGAGATAAAATTCAAGTACAAATGTGAAAACTTATGGCAAAAAATGAATTGGTAACATTGTGGTAGTAGTGGCTATAGATTGAAAACTTGGCACATGTAGCCACTATATGGAATATTCAACATTGAAATATGATGATATATAAATATGTAGATATGGTGTTGAATACATTATAAAAACATGAGTTTACACTATTAGTGGATGAAAAAAATCCATGGAAAAGTAAGAAATAATCCATTATATGTGAAATGAACAGTAAGATCTATAACCACATAAATTATACATCCCCATCATTTGTAATGGTTGTGGTGTTTATTCCAGTGTTGTAGGTAGGATACCATAACAACCATAGGCTAAACTCATATCTCTTAAATAAAGATGAAAAATGTAGTAGGAGCATATAGCCATTGGGATATAGTTTGTATAAACTAATGAAAGGCTTGAGTTTGATCGAAAAGTTATATAGTAAATATAAAATAACTACAAAGTGAGGGGATAAAACATATTGTTTGTTTGTTTTTTCTCTTGAGTGGCTAGCAAGTTGATTTTCTACTATGGACTATTTATTTAATACTTGATCAACCAATAAGTTAGTTTTTTGAACCAATAATATCAATAATACTTGAGTGTTTTCATTTTTTGATGGTTTTTTTGATATATAGGATGATGATGAAATCATTTAGAATTAGGCAAAAGTTATACCATGGCTTCTATAGCATACAAATAAACCCAAGACTTGAGGGAATGAATGAGTTCTTCCTTCATCTAAGGTTTCTTGTATAATTTGAGGTGGTGACCATTAACCATTAAAAAAATATTGTAGGTTCAATAGTACACAAATTCATTGTTTCATTTTCAAACACTTTGTCAACCTCTTAAGGATTGTACATCTTGTTTTTTTATTACCTTTGTGATCTTTGTATTTTGACTAAAAAATTAAGGCCCAATCTCCATGTTGAAATATTTTCTTTTTGATGAACCTGTCATGACACATGATTCTTTTTTGTTTAGTGACATCCATGTGATGAAGGGATTTATGAAGGAGCTCATACAAAATATTGATTTGAGTGATCATTTATTTATGTGTTTCATACAAATCCAAGTCGGGTTCTATTGCAGTCCTTATATTTTTAATTGTAAACTCCATGGGTGAAAAAACCTTCTTACCATAGACCTACTCATAGGGTGTGAAATTTTTTATGTATTCCATGTGGTTATGTAAGCCCAAATATCCATTTGAATATGGCGTGCCTAATCATGGTGGTGTAAATCTATTGTTTTAGTCATAATATTCTCAAATTTTATATTAGTGACTTTGAATTGGCCATTGGATTTTAGATGGTATGAAGTACAATTATAGTGGAAATATAATATTAATTATTTTCTTTGATCTATGACAATTTAATATGGAACTTCATACCTTTTGAATATCTCTTCATACAAAAACACATCTTCCTTCTCATCTATTGCATGATTTAGTGCCTTTACCTCCACCCTCTTAGTGAGATAATCTGTAAAAATAAAAATATACTCCATTTGGTTTTAAGGAGTATCTATAGGACCAAAAAAATAAATCCCTCACCACTAAAAATGATATAAAATAATATAGGGATGAAGGGGCATCTCATTAGAACATGTGTGTTCCCCCATATGTTGGGATTTATCACATTGGTAGGTATGTTATTTTAGTGTAGGCTTTTTTCCACTTCTAATTTTACCTACATGATTTTTAGTTAGCTTGATTAGAGTTATTGAGGTCATTAGGGTAAATACACTTTATTTGTTTTCGAATTGTGAGTTGAGTTTTTACTTTTTTGTTGGCCTAATCTCTCATTACATAATGTACCTCCTTTGTATTTTTGGGCTAATCAACTAATGAATCATATAATCAGTTTATGAAGCTCTCTTTTGTTTTTCATCTTGTTCTCACCTACTCCTAGGGTTTTCATGTAATATATATAGTTTAGAGATATTGGAGTAATCTGACATGGTATCAAAGCTTTTATCTAAAAGTCATTTTACCATTTCAAAATCCTTGGTGAGATCTTGTCCATTCATGCCTTCTTGGTAGTTTATTGATTTTTTGATTTTCATAGTTTTGGTGGGATTTCATATAAATACATATAAAATATAAAACCAAAGTATCCTATTGCAAAACATATAGTGTCATTGGATTCGAAAGGCATCAAAACCCTGAGATTGACTATTTACTTGACTAGATCTATGATAGTGTTTTTTGATCATTTTTAGAGGGTTTCAAGGCATTTTTAGGAATTTCATGCATTTTTATACAATGAGATTAAAAAATTAGGGAAATATTTTTGGTTTTTTTAGGTTTTCTAAGTTCTTAAATGGGTTCTTTCTATATTTTATGGAGTTTGTATTGAACTTACAGATCTAGGTATTTTCTAACTTCGACTGGTTTTCTAAACCCAACATGTAAATTTGGTAGTTTGGTGAGTTTTCACCCTTGATCAATCACATCATAGATTATGATCCTCTTACATGCACAACACATATATTACGACACCCCTATCATTACTTTTATTGGGTCCCACAACCCCTAATCACATTGTTGTCAGGTCCCATGACCCTTACTCATAGCTCTATCATGTCCTATAACCCTTATCAACACCTATGTTAGGTCTTATGACCCATGCTTACACCAGTTTCAGGTCCCAAAACCCTTTTTCTTAGATTCATCAGGTCCCACAACTCTTTCCAACATTATCACTAGGTTTTGACACCCCTAGGTGCACTATTCTCGAGTTCTGATCGACTTGGTAGCAACCCTATTAGATTCTAACCCTCTTATGAAAATGTCCATCAAGTTCCATGGACATTGTATGCACTAATATCAAGTTATACCAACATTGAAAATAGGCCTATCAGACTTTTCAACTTTAAAAATCACACCCAAAACTCTTCCAACCTTATTCTAGACCTTATGACGTGCACAATTATCAAATTTAGGACTGTGTTATGTGACATTATTCATTTCAAAATAGATAATTTTTTTGGATGATGTCACTCCTAAATCAATCACATCAATAAAAATTAGGAGGGGGAGATCACCCACAATAATCCTTAACCCCTTGGTCATGTGATGGTCACATGAGGTAAACACCCAACTTAGCCCTTGGCCCTTGGTCATATGAAAATTAATCCCATGGTCACTTCCAGACCAAAAATGCTTAACTCTTACTTCATGGGGGCATCAATTTTTTTTAGAAAATTTCTTCCCAAAAATTTTAAAGCTTTTTTTCCAAAGGCCTCATGTCTTTTAAGGATGTTGATCAAAAATATTTTCCCACCAATTTACACCTAATTTTTTCATGTGAGTTAAGATTTTCAAATGGCTATAACTTTTAATTGATAATTTAAATTTGATTGTCATATTATTCAAAAGTGATTATATTTTTATGCTCTATGCATTGGTTATGTTTTTAAACTCTTTTAAAACTAAATATTGTACACTCTTAGATGCATTATTGATTGAGTCTGACATCCCTCTAGTTATTTCATACTTATGCATAGATTGTTGAAGACACATTCTTGACTATGTTTGATGTCTACACAAGTGTGATTGCATTTAAAACTTAATAAGGGTCACTAATAATAGTTATAAGGGTTTATTCTATGGTGATGTGTATTCTTGGGTGTCTCTTCTACACATTCTCATTTTTTGCATTGTGTTGATTCATGTACTTACTACTCATTTGGACGCATTCTCAGTTATGCTTGATGTCATCTTCATGAATGTGTTTTATTATTATAAATAAGGGGTCATTACATTTGTTTTATGTAGTTGTGAACTTGTTTGGTGTCTTCTCTCAGCCATGTAAACTTCACTTAAGAGACACTTGTGGTAGAAATTTTATTCTACATCAATGGTTCTTCTTGGAAAGACTAACTATGATTCTTGGCATGCTTACATGGAACACTTACTCATAATAAAAAATCATACTCCATTATTATATGGATAGATTCCAATTATCTTAATTCAAAAAGTGGTATAACACTTGCGATAATTTTTTGGTACCTTACTATTACATGTTTATGCGTATATTCATTGTCATGTGGAACATATAACGTGTCCCTACACTATTTAGAACATTCTTCAGTCTATTTTTGAAGATATTACTAATATTTACATCACACCTCCTCCTCTTCTTCCTATTATCTCTTCAGATACTATTGTAATCTTTCCTCTTACTTTGATTTCCTGTAATGACACATCCATGGTGGAAAATTCTCTTCCTTGTATTGAGCTACCACTATAAGATGAGATTATGATAGACCTTAGTTGTCCCATTGTAGATTATAATTCCATTCTTATGCATGATGTTTCTCATCCAAATTCATCATAGATTGTTACTTTGGAGGACTCTACTATTTTTAGTAAGAGCACACCTTATGATAACATCAACTCTTCTCTTCCTATGGATATTTAGTGTATGGATATGTGTGATTCATATGTAGTATCTTATTTAGTTTCAAGATTTATTGAAACCTACTCTCCACTTCACATGAAAATTCTTTCAATTAATGTTCCATGCCATTCTTATTCATTAGACTTACCTATACTTTATGACACTTCTGAGCTTGAGCACATTTCTATGACTATGGACTCTTATGAGATTAAGGACTCTTCTTCTAGCATAGATAACTCTAGTAGTGATGTGGGCACACCTCTACCATCTCCTTATCACCTTCTAAATATTAAGTAATTATTTATTGATCAACCTACCTCTGGTCTACTTCTAACATTACAGGGTGTAGGCATATTGATTTAGGACTCATCAGACATTGGGCAGTCTATTCCATATGTACAGGGCATTCTACAATCTATTTTAGCCTCTACTTCCATTGCACCATCATTTCACATATAATTTATCCCTCTTAATATGCGTGAGGAGTATAGTTATTTGGTTGGATTTTTATCAAACACTTATTGGGTCCATTCATTATTCCAAGGAGATCCACTCTTCATTTCACCTACCTCTAATAGGTTCACTTCAGTGTAATTACATTCAGTTCTTATGCATGATCTTGACATACCTATGCCACACTTTTTCTTTGGACCCTATGCAAAGTGAATTTTAATTCTACCTCCATCTTCCATTTTGGAATGGGTAGACTTCTAGTGCACTATTCATGTTCTTCCTTTGGCAAAGGGAAAAAACATTGTTCGATGCAGATGAAGCTTCTTTAGTCTCTATGAAGAGGATCTCATCAACGACATTTATCATTTTGTGAGCTCTACTTTAGGTAGCTTCAACATATTCTATGGGTGCTTATTAGTTTTCCTCTTTATGTGGTTGTTAGCCCTTACTTATGGATACATTTTTGGTTGTGCTTAACATCCTTAGAGAGAATGCACTTTATCTCACTTTTCTCTCTTTTGGGGAGGAGTTTTGTCCTACACATTTTTTCCTTTTCTCTGTCTTATGAGAGTTGCATTTTTCTTAGGTACCTCATCATACTTATTTACCTCGACCCAATTCTTATACCCACCTAAGCTACTCTTTAGGGGGGTTAGTGTAGGTTTTTTCTTGCTCTCGATTTTACTTACGTAGTTGTTAGTCAATTTTCTTAGGTTTATTAAGGTCATTAGGGAAAATACACTTATGTGTTTTCTAATTGTCGGTAGAGTTGATATGTTTATGGTGAACTAATCTCTCACTATATAATGTACCTCCTTTTTATTTTTTGGCTAATTAACTAATGTATATGAAAATCTATTTATGAAGCTCTCTTTTACTTTGCATCTTACTCTCACCTACTTATAGGGTTTTTATAAAATTTGTGATGTTCATAGATCTTGGAATAATTTGATAATTATTTTGTATTATTATACATATTAAGCTAACAATACCTTTTATTGAAGATTTTGGTGGATATCCTCTTTATGTCCCCCAATAGGGTTCATCATGACAAGCTTGAGGTATATAAAATAAATCTTCTCTCCATTATAGCACATGAATTCCAAGAAAAGGGTCCTCTATGGCTTAACAAATTGCATATCTTCTTTGGTGATAAATATTGGGGAAACTCTCCTACAACCAAATAGTTAGATATATCTAAAAAATAAGGAGTTTTTACTTTGAGAATAAAGAGATGTTCATTTGGAAATGAATAATCTTCTTATGGACTTTGTTCATTAGATGTTAGTCATGAAATAAAATAAAAAACTATATTATCTTTCCCAATCTTGTCTATGATAGTAATATCAAATTATTGAAGTAGATATAACCATCTAATAATTCTATCATTTATTATTGGTTTGTTCACTAAATACTTTATAGTTGAATGATCTATATGGATAAAACTATGATTACTAGTAATATAATGGTGAAAATTATTAATATCATAAACTACATCAAGGAATTAATTTTTAGATATCATATATTTGAGTTCTATGCTTAAAAGTTTTTGGTTAAATAAACACATAGCATAGTTCAGTTGTCCATATTTTTTACCAAGTACATCTCCTAGTGTTGTGTTACATGAATCTATATGCATATAGAAAGGAGGTTTCCAATCCAAAACTCTTATAACATGTATTGAAACTATGATGTCCTTTAAAGCCTAAGAATCTTTTTGAAATGCATTATTCCAAACAAAATAAACATATCTAGATCACAAAAAAAATAAAGAATATTTAATTTTACTAATTTTTAAAATAAATATCCCATAATACCCTATATATCCTATAAAAATTCTAACATCTTTTTGATTTTATGGTGTGGGAAAAGTTTTGATCACTTCAATATTGGTTGGATCTACGTCTAATCCTATAGGTGAGATGTGGTGGCCCAACACAATGCATTCAGTCACGAGCATGTAGCACTTTTCATGGCTTAATAATTATAGACACCTAAATTTTTCCACTATAGTGTCACAATTAATCTACTAATTATAGACATTCTTCATTCACCAATTTTCCTTACTAACATGTATGTTGTTAAAAAAACATATTTTATTATATTCTACATAAAATTACCCATTAGATTAATTAACTAATTAGTTAATCACCAATTAAACCATACACACATAATTTCATATAAATAAATAAAAATAATAACAAAACCAGCCAAGCCACCCCAATATCTCACTCAAACAACCTCATTTAATACTTATAAAATCTCTATTAACCATTAAAAAACTTATTCAACCCTCATTAAAACATTCAAACATCCCCATTTAAGACATTCAACCCTCTAACAAACCTATTTAGGACATTCAAACACCCACATTTAAGACATTAAAATCATTAAATAACTAATTAACAAATTCATTAATCATTCAATCACTTCCTCCAACTATTTCATAAATTCTTATCCAAATTCAAAAATATTAAATAAATATAGATTAAATCCAATCATCGATTTTCCTCCAAAACATTTATAAAATGACATGCCTTCCTGAATTATGAGGACATTAATCGTAAGAGATATCAAAATTATCATCATTTGTGAGTATTATAATTTTATTACATCCACTTGAGATCAAATCAATCAATCATCACGTTCCTAAAATTTCTTGCATAATAAGCTTCATTTGAGAAACCATATATAAAGCTATTAAGAGAAAATCCAAGTTAACAAATGAAAGGTATTAATTATTGGTAAGTGAAGGTATATCTTGTTTTACTCTTTCAAACTCTATTGAAGGGTAAGTTAGACTAGGGTAGAAATTATAGATAATGTTCTAAGTTTCTGTTTGCAACTTTAATCTTTTCATTATTCATTTTGGCATGGCTAGTGGAACTTGAACTCACAATCACTTGAATAGAAACCTGAAGGTAATATATTAACAAAAAATATTAATTGATAAAAATAATATATATTTTTTGATTTATGATCTTTTAAAAAAAAAAAAAAAAGTTTGTTCTATTTTAGTCTAAAAACAATCTATCAATTTTTTTTGAAAACCTAGATCATCATTTAAGAGATATTATCAAAATAATACTTTTTTTAATTAAAAAATTATGATTAATAAATTTGATTTCTGTTGATGCAGTGGATTACACCCTCTGAAGGGAGGCTCATCTCTCTTCCTCCACATGACACAATGGAGACATTCCTCTTACTATGCGTTGCAAATGTGAGGGATGAATTTCTAGATTAGGGGCTAGCTCCCCTTGATGCACCTTGAGGCCCTAGATTTCCTACTACTAACAATAGGGGGGATGAAAAGGGATAGAAATACTAAAATCAAAACCTAAACTAATGTGGTGATACACCAAAATGGTTGGTCTACTCAGCTTTGATATACACTTTACACTAGAGAGAATCAAGAATACACTTCATTCAAATGAGAACCTTTCCTGCATCAGTGTTTTAATAGAGGATCCTATGGAGATACAAGGAGGAAGAATTACCAAAGGTATTCTGAGACACACTATGGACAACCTGTTCACATGCACCTATACTCTGAGCTGAACACTTATTATTGACCTACAAGAGAAGAATTCATAATACACTAGATATGTTGGCATAAACTTATGAAAGCATGAAAAGGAAATGACTCAACATAAGATAAAACCATAGACATATGTAAAAGTGCAAGCTTAAATGGAGGTAAAAATGCTTCTCTTGATTCAAGGTAAATTCCTTTAGGGCTTCACCATATAATTCTGAGAGATCTTTTTTCTCAAATGAGAAGTTACAAATATATAGAGAACTTAGAAATAGATAGCTGACAAATCAAGGGATGAAACCCATGCTGAGTTAAACACTTCTATAGAGACCATAAGCCCATATTATTGTTGTATTCTTCCAATTGCATATGGGAGAGACATGTTGTAGATGTCCAAGTCCCTACCCTTGTTGTCCTGGGCCTAAAAAATCATGGGATACTCCTAGCAACTGACAAAGCCATCCCCAAGTTGTGTTGAATAGACTATGCTCTCTTCAATGCTGGGTGCAACTGGCTATGCATTAATGGAAAAGCATGAAAACATGGGATGCTCTCCTCTATAGTTCAAAAACTAATCTATTTTATTGGTTTTTGGTATATATATTTCACCAAATGTATTAATTCTCCTTACTAAGTCATCCATG
Organism: Torreya grandis; assembly: GCA_037957365.1. Lineage (NCBI taxonomy): Eukaryota > Viridiplantae > Streptophyta > Pinopsida > Cupressales > Taxaceae > Torreya > Torreya grandis. The sequence goes on along the minus strand of JARHVA010001600.1, from coordinate 710,149 downwards.
CCACTTGTCTTGGTTTGAGTGGTCATTGATTCTATCTTTTGTCTTTGTCAGAAGCTGTAACTATTCCTTGTTTTATCTTTTCTACTTTGTCTTTGCTTATGTTTTGTCTCCTTCCTTTGAATTCTCCTTTGCCTTGGCCTTTTCTTTATTTGCTCTTTGACTTATCGGGCCTTTTGCCATGCTTTCCTTTAGAAAAAATGTTCGAAGGAATTATTTATTTTGATTTGATTCTTTTTTCAAAGGGCACGTGCCCTTCAGGCTTTGCAATTTGTCTCCTTTATCTGGTTGCCCTCCACAAGGGTTTCTTTCATCCAAAAGTGTCCTTTGAGCTTTCTGAAATAGTCTTCACCTTTCCCTAGTGCCCTCTGCAAGGGTATTTACCCTTCAAACTTTTTACAAACATCTTTCAAGTCATTAAAATTCCCTTTAAAGGAAATCCATTGCCTTTTGTGAACTACTTTAGACCATTTCAGGTCCTTTAATCACTTCTACTTATAAAAGTAGACTAGTAATGCACCTGCACAAACTTGATTTGTACTAGACTAAGAAAAATGATAAAACACTTGGATTTTTTCATTAGAAAGGTCTGGTAGAGAACATTTTTTACATAAGGTAGTAGAGGGATGATCTAGCCAAAACATGGATTGGATGACCTTTGCAAAGAAAAAGGATGGGGTGACAAATTTTGATTTGCAGGACCAAAAATTGGTCAACAATTTCTTTTGGAAATTTTATGATTTTTTCTGCACCATTATTTTGTGGACATGTTTACTAACATTTTATGTAAGCTGATATCTTCTTTCTGTGTGTTATTGTTTCATTCCATTAACATATTAAATTATTGAGTGTTTTTCTTATTGATACTAACTCTCTTATATAATAAATCATTATAAAAACATCAAATTGAAAACTATTAACTTGTGTTCTTGCAACACTATTGGTCAAAATTTTCAAATTGAATCACTTTTTGCTAACATTTTCATAATTAATTTTGATTTACTTGCAATAATACTTTTGTATTTTGTTTGTGTTGCTAGAAGTAACTTATGTTCTTCTCTTGCATTGTAAGGTGATCAAGAATCATAAACAATCATATGAGATTATATATCCCAAGAAACAAACCACATATATCTTTCCTCATGCCACAAGGTAATATTATAAATATAAAACAATCCAAAACTTATTTATTTTATATTTGTTTTTATTTATTAGGGGTCCTAGTTAACTTAGATTTCACCACCAAGTGCTAGGCCAAAACTCAAGTTCTGGTGGGCTATACAAATTCTTTGGGTTGGATGTTGTCAATGGTTAAGCAGTTACTTGTTTTACCAAAATCATGATGTGAGTTAGTTTCATCCCACCATGATTTCAATGACTCTCTTGTCCCCACCATGATTTCAATGACTCTCTTGTCTCATATATTTGAGCCTCAATGTACCAAAAGGCATATAAAGGACTGCCATAGATAATATTGTAAAACCTAGCGTAAGAACCTTTAGTTGTAAGTAAGTAGTGATGTTGTTAGTATTACCTTTTATTTGAGATAATTTATTTATCCTATGTTTTCATTATGTGTATGGAATTTTTATTTATGTGAATTATAAATTTACATAAATCCATATTCCATGAGATGTCACTCACCTCATTATTCCCCTTTAAGATTTGAGATTTACTTACGTAAGTAACTCCTTCCCCTACGTAGCACGTATTTATCTTCAATCTCTAAGGGAATAGGCCATTTGATGCACACAAAGGAGGCTTATAAGGTAATAATGAGGTTTCTTGTAACTCCCTTTATCTTCTTATTTCTATGTTAAAAGAGCCTTATTCTCCTCATTTACTCACTAAAAAATTTATAATGATTCTCTTATTCTCGAATTCATCGTGTTTATAAAATTTATAGTTATAGCTATAGATATTTTTGGTGATAAGGCTTATTATAGATTTCACATGGGTTTTTCTTTGATACATTCAGTTTCCCATTTTAAAACTATTGTTTCATTTATGGTTTGCACCTTGAGAAGTATTATTGCTTCTTGATTTTATTAATTTTTATATTTTCAATGTTATTGATGAACGTTTTTGGCATAAATCTTTCATGGTATTATAGCTAGGTTCATCTTATTCACATTGTTTTGAGAGAGTGCATGTTTTGAGAAAAAATCATATTTTTTTTGCAAGGGATCCACTCTTAAACTCTTGTCACATCCATCTCTATTTCTAACTTTTTAGTTTTCATTGCTAACCTATTATTGCAGGTTGCTTATAAGATAATTTTTATACCTCCTACACCTAGTTTTGAAAACTCTCCAAGTAAATGGTCATCTTTTCTTTGAGATCACATTTTTTATGAAATTACATCAAAAAAATTTACTCGGTTTTTTGGCTCTCTAATTTTTTTGCTCTTTCTTAGAAAAATAAATTTATGTGTTTTTTTTGTGCTTTTTCAAGATTTTCTTTAATTTTTTATATCTAGGACCCTTTTCCTTTACTTTTTATCTACATAGTTCTACAATTTTTTCTCCGTGGCTTTCTTATATCTTACTTTTTACTTCTCCTAGAAAGTTACTATCTTGTTTCTTTTTCTATACTTTCTTGGTGTTTTCCCACTCTTTTCACATTAAAATTTTCCTCTTTTAACTTCACTCTTTGTTTTTCTACCTGGTTGTCTTTAGTAACGTCTCTTTTGGCATATAATGCCTCCTGGTTACACCTCTTTTGGTAGTCTCTTAGTGTCTCTATTGATAGGTACATTTTTTTGTATCTCGCCTTCCTTTCAAATTAAGATTTCACTTCTTATACTCCATCATTCAAACACCTTATGCATAGTAGTTTTGATTGTTTAAATTTGCATATTGAGGTCCTTCAAGGGAATTAGATTTATTGAGATTCATTGCTTAAAATATTCCCATATGTGTCACCCAAACCATCATAGGTAAGTCTTTATTTATTTGGTTTTTTCCTTCAAATTTTCTTTAACTAAAATTTAGCATTTATATTTTATTCTTTAAATGTGTTTTGCTTGGTTTTGATTTTGTTTTATCAATCAAGTTGCTTGTTTCACTATTGATTAGTTGCATGCATGAAATTACACATTTTTAAAATAAAACTCAAATATTTGATTTGTGAAGTCTATATTCATTAGCATAGTGCCTTAAAAAATGTGGTTACCACTTTTATTACAATTAGTTTGTTTTACATGTAATTTGTTCTCACAAAAAAATTGTGAAAACTTTAGTTATTTTTTCAAAATAGAAAAGGCACTTTGTGCTTTAGGGTAAGTTTTTTGCTTAAGGCAATTAACTTTAAAGATCAAGAGATGGAGTTTTTTTTAAATTCATTTAAATCTCCTTCTTGACATAGTATTTTTATTAGCCTTAAATTTGCATGTTAATGGTTTTTAAATTTAGGTTCTAAACCTTTAAAAAAAGGTATTTTTAAAAAATTTCTTGTAGATGTTTGTAAAGTTTATCTTTTTATAATTCTTCAAAAAATCATTTTTAAAGTTCCATGTGAACTTAAATTTAAAATATAATTAATTTTAATTATTGGATCTAATTAAAGTTCTAAAAACCATTGTAATTATCTTTTCCTTTACAATTTGTATGGTTAATTTCTGTCATATTATCAAAAGCTTTTTTCCACCACCTTGTAGCTTCCAAACTATTGTGTATTTTTGTAATTCTCACCCTTTCATGGTTTTCATTTTTTTCTTATCTCATTTCTTGCACTTCGATAATAGTCTATTTTTTTTGACCTTCTTGTCCCTCCTCCATGCATACTAAGTTCTTAGTGATTTTTTTTACACATTCACTTTCTAGTATTGGATGAGATTTTGAGACAAAATAACTCAATTTTTACTTAAATTTAAACTCACGTCCACCAATTATCATTTATAAAAATTGTATATACAATATATTTTCACTTTTAAACACTTAATATGCATAATAGATGACAAGGACCCCAAACCTAATGAAAATACTATTACTACCGACATCCAAGAGAAATGGTAAATAAAAAATGAAGAGGCCTTATATTTGATTTGCATGGCCATAACTATTAGGACCCAGAAGCACCATTGATTACCATGTACAAGCAACTTAATATGCAAAAATTAACCAGAATCACAAGTAACTAGAATTCAAAAATAACACAGAATATGCGAGACAATACCCAATTGTATTAATACTCTTCCAGAAAAGAATTACAAATGAAGAGACGCCACACTCTTCCCACCTTACAGGCTTCCCACACCAAGTGTTCAGTAATTCACCTTCAAGAGCTCACTCTCTCAATTACGGTCCCAACACACAACTCAAACACAGAGTTGGTGTTCACCTCCACCAGCCAGTAACAACACCACCAGTCAACCAGTCAGTAACAATACCACCAGTACACCGAGTATAAAAACATACTCAACCGAGTACACAATGCACTCCAAGTAGATCTCCCATGAACTTGCAACAACCTGCAACTCAACTGATCTTACTTTGGAAGGATCTACCTTGCCTTCCTCTTTGCTCTCCAATTGAGTACACACCGTACTCCAAGTAGATCTCCCTTGATATTGCTCCTTGTTGTGTTGCTAACCTCCCTGATCTTGCACACCTGCAAATCAATTTGGTTCTGCACACCTACAAACCTAGATCTCGCACACACATACACCTGCAAATCAATGATCTTACTTACCATGTAGATCTCCAAACATGGCCTTGCACACCTGCTGACCAAGATCCTACATACATGAAGAACCCTTCTGATTCTCCAAACCAGCACCCATACTTGGCACTGTGGCACTAGGAAGAACACACCTTGCTCTCTTCACTCTGAAGGAGCTAATATTTGCTCTCTTACTCTCTAGCATAAATTACAATACAACCCATGAGTCTATTATATAGATCTCATGCAAACAATAATTAGATCCACAGCTTTAAGTCTAAAATTGGCCTTCTACATGCAAACAACTAGTTTGTTAACTAACTGTTCATGCAATCGATAATTCTGAAACTGCACAGGCGACCGATGTCGGTCCCTGTCTGACCGACGTCGATTTCTCTTCTCACTATATATGACCGACATTGGTTGATCAGACCAACGTCGATTGCTCTGCCACTCAACAACCTCTCAGCAACCTCCTTCCCTATTTACATTTGTGAAGCTTTTAGCTCCACGACCTAACAATCTCCCACTTGGAGATAAACAATTGCACTGTACTTATACCTGTACACCATCTAATATGTTTCCTAACTTGTATCCCTCTTCAAGCTCAACCTTGAAGGCCAACCACCACAACACCTGTGGTGAACCTCTTGTCATCCAAGTAACTTGTTGAATCTGCATCTACAAACACATGTCAAAAAGAACTTGACCCTGCATAACATGTGCACCTGTTGCTGGTCCCTCTCAAATACCTGAGAATCCATTGAACTGCCCTCCAATGCTTCTTTCTCGAATCAGCTCCAAACTTTCTAACAGCTCCCACTGCATGGGCAAACTCAGAGAGTACACATGTACTCAACCTCATCATGTGAATCAAGACCCTGTTCTGTAAACTGTCCAACCATCAGTGTGCTAACCAGTATCACACAATCATCTGGAGACAAAATCAACCTGTGATCTTCCATGTCTCTAGAACACACTTATGCCAAAGAATTTTGCTCCTCCAAATTCTTCATGACACACCACTGAACTAACTTTACCTTTAGTTTAGCAAAACCTTGAATGTGTAACCCTACATCAAGCAAACACACAGCATACAGTAACAGGATGATGTTGTGACTCATCATCCACTTGGTAAAGAAACCACAGTAGTTACAATGACATTGACTAAAGCCATGCTTTGTCATCCACCTGTCAAACCTGTACCACTGTCCTAGAGCTTCCACAAGACCATATGACCTGGCCTTCCATCTCACGTGTCTATTCTCTCTATTCTTTAACCAAGGAATCCATTCATCTTTCAGGGCTTTCATACCGACTGGTAACCCTACCAAATCTCCCATTTGGTTCTGCATCATGTTCATGCCATGCTCCCACTATTTCCTGGATCCTTCTTGCTCTGCAATGAGCAACGAGTATAAATAAGAGGAACAACAAATTTGAGGCTTACTTACCCTTTCAATCCTCCATATGGGCATTTGAGACTCCTTGACAGCTTGCTATCTACCCAAAATCCTTCTCAATGACCGACCTCAGTCACCACACAATCTGCATCTGATCGACATTGGTTCCATGTGACTATCCTTTCTACTAACATTGGTTTTTTGACTGACATTGGTCTTACCTGGTCACCAACATCAGTTCCCTAACTGACACCAGCAGCCACCCTGCCCGACACCACTGGATCTGGTCTGCACATGACCGACATCGGCACCTGTCTGTTTGACACCAGTTCCCTCTGATTAACGTCGATAACTGTGTTCTCCTGTGAGTGATGACTTTTTACTTGTGAGCTCTCCATGGATCAAAACCCTGTCCAAACCACCCTGCTCAGAGATGTCCAGCCTTCTCCACTGATCTATGTCAATCATCTCCTCTAAAAACACCAAGGCTTTCTAGTTCTTAAGTCTGTCAAACACATTTGTCTTCTGCTTAAGAACATGCATCTCCTTCTTGCTCATGTGACCAAGCCTACAAAGCCACGTCTTCGTAACAGATGAAGAATCAATAATACAAGCAAGTAGATAAAGAGTACCTGCTTTCTTACCACACGCTAATTCAAGTGTATTCGCTATGAGAGTTCTTGTGCATCTTTCATCATCCAACTTTCCTGAAGAAATTAGCCACATCTTCAAGATCAGGACCTGCATGACCTCCTTCAACACCCATGTGTTGGCCACCTGCAATTTCAGCTTCACTTCCCCTTTGCCAATTCTTTGGCAAGGCACACCAGCCCCTAAATAAATCTTTCCAAAGTCTCCAAAGACCTTCACATGGAAAAATACTCTATTTTAGACTGCATGGAAAGAGGCAACAGAATCTATAAAACAAGATTCTACTTTATTCAAAGAACATCCCAGAGCATCCTGTGCAACAACACCTACAACATCTGCTTCTTCAGTTCCTTCATGCTGATCTTCTACCAACCAATAATATTTTTTTACCTGCTCTTTCTTTCCATAACACCGTAATTGACCATTCGTGCTTTTCAATTCCTCCATTCTTAGTGTACTTTCTTTTGCCATTGCTATACTCCCACTCAATCAAAAACCCCTGAGAGTGACCTATAATCAAACACAAAACTTGCTCCCTGTAACCTTAGCTCTGATACCAACTGTTAGGACCCAGAAGCACCATTGATTACCATGTACAAACAACTTAATATGTGGAAATTAACTAGAATCACAAGTAACTAGAATTCAAAAATAACACAGAATATGAGAGACAATACCCAATTGTATTAATACTCTTCCAAAAAAGAATTACAAATGAAGAGACGCCACACTCTTCCCACCTTACAGGCTTCCCACACCAAGTGTTCAGTAATTCACCTTCAAGAGCTCACTCTCTCAATTACGGTCCCAACACACAACTCAAACACAGAGTTGGTGTTCACCTCCACCAGCCAGTAACAACACCGCTAGTCAACCAGTCAGTAATAATACTGCCAGTACATCGAGTATACAAACATACTCAACTGAGTACACAACGCACTCCAAGTAGATCTCCCATGAACTTGCAATAACTTGCAACTCAACTGATCTTACTTTGGAAGGATCTACCTTGCCTTCCTCTTTGCTCTCCAACTGAGTACACACTGTACTCCAAGTAGATCTCCCCTGATATTGCTCCCTGTTGTGTTACTGACCTCCCTGATCTTGCACACCTACAAACCTAGATCTCACACACACATACACCTATAAATCAATGATCTTACTTACCATGTAGATCTCCAAACATGGCCTTGCACACCTGCTGACCAAGATCCTACATACATGAAGAACCCTTCTGATTCTCCAAACCAACACCCATACTTGGCACTGTGGCACTAAGAAGAACACACCTTGCTCTCTTCACTCTGAAGGAGCTAATATTTGCTCTCTTACTCTCTAGCATAAATTACAATACAACCCATGAGTATATTATATAGATCTCATGCAAACAATAATTAGATCCACAGCTTTAAGTCTAAAATTGGCCTTCTACATGCAAACAACTGGTTCATTAACTAACTGTTTGTGCAACTGACAGTTTTAGAACTGCACAGGCGACCGACGTCGGTCCCTGTCTGCCTAGAGGTGACCGACATCGACCGATCCCTGATCGACGTCCATTTCTCTTCTCACTGTATATGACTGACGTTGATTGCTCTGCCACTCAGCAACCTCTCAGCAACCTCCTTCCTTGTTTGCATCAGTGAAGCTTTTAGCTCCACAACCTAACAATAACTCCCAAATTGCATAGGAACATTTATGGTTGTATTCTTGCATCCAATTCTTGGTTTAAACTTCAAATTATGTATGATGTTATGAATAAATCTAGGAAAATCCAAGTTCATGATCAATTTTTTAATTTAAAGTATAACAACTTCAAAAATATTGATGATTTTTTGACTAAATTTCACTCTTTATATTCTCAATTAACTGGTTTAGGCATTAAACTTTCATACTTGAATTTAATTCATATTATCATGAAAAAATATTTGTCTATACCTTTTCAATAGTTTATTACAAATTTTCACTCAATTAAATTTTTCTATTTTATCTACTCAGTTTACATTTGACTTATTTTGTATTTTTTTGTATTAAGAAGAATAAAAGTTAGTTCAATTTGTTAGTCTTAAAACTAATGAACATGTCTTTGTTTCTAAACAACAACATAATAATGGTAAAGATCATATTAAGTCTAATAATACACATGACAAAAAAATTTAAAAATCTAACTCCAAACCTAAGAAAACTTTAGTGTAATTATTGTGAACAACACACATGATGATCGGTGTTTTAAGAATAAACTTGATATTAAAAATGGAAAGCTTAAAGTCAAAGACAATGCAAGCACTAGTAACATTTAGCCTCAAAATAAATAGATGTCTAATATTAGAGTTATTTTTACTTGTGTTTTACATGATTCTCATGTTAAATGGATTGTTGATTCTAGTGCTACTCAACATATGATATAAAATGCCAATTATTTACTTATGTAAAACTAGGTCTTTCAAAAAATCATTTAAATCTTGCAAATCATGCTTCTTGAAATGTTGAAGCCATATGAACTGTTAAAATTTAAAATAGTGATTTGCATGATGTCTTGCTTGTTCCCAATTGAAAATTGAATATATTTTATGTTCTTCAATTATGAAAATAGGATTATAAATTAGAATTCTTTAATGACACTTGTTATGTTAAATCTACTAAGAAATATTTTCAAGTAGTTGCTACTACTTTTTAAGACAATGATAACTTGTTCAAGTTTACTGGATTCTCTTCTTCCTTTTCTACTTATGATTTGCATGCTTTTATTGATGGTAACTTGTGGAATGAAATATTATGATATATTAATTACCAAAGTATTGCACTTATTAATAAACTCAATATGGTTTAAGGGTTGCCTAAAATTCCTCCCACTAATTTTGTTTGTAGTGGATGTATGGCTAGTAAGATTCAAAGAGAATTCTTTCTTAATAATCGATCTTGGCATGCTAAATAAAAGATTCATTTAGTTCATAGTGATATCTTAGGCCCTATAGTTGAGAAGGAAAAGGGACTTTCCATTTAAAGTCATGATGATAAATTTTTTAAGCTTAGATTGTGGGTTAATCGTAAGGCTTTCCACACATGCAAAGCTATCCTTTCCAAGGAGTGGCATGAGGGTAGTCATCATGATTTCACACCTATCCCAAGACTGATTACTATTCCTCCTAATTTTATTTTCTAATACCTCTAAGTGATTTTCAGAACACCTGCAAAGATAATAAAAAAGTAAAAGTGAATATGAGCAAAGACAAAGATCGCTTTGAATTGATTTCCTATTTTGACATAAATAAAAATGATAATGTCTATCAAAAAATGGTTAAGGGGACCTAGCCCCATTCATGAAATGTTTTTTAGGGCACAATACATTTCTTTCAAGGGATTTTGACTATGGTTGGAACAACTATGAGGTGAGAATACATGGGCTAAATATCCAAATTATAGAGGAGATGATAGGGGAGATAATATGAATGGAATGCCATGAAGTAAAGGCATTCAAAGACAAGCATCACAAGGAGGAGATAATTTAGATTTATTTCAAAAAAGAGAAGGAGAAATACAGACCAAAAATCTTGTCCAACAAAGGTTACATATGCACTGATTTACCAAGGAAATGGCCAAAGGTATGTATCCAAATAATACATTATATTACTTTGGAAGGAAAAAACACCATCCTCTATTCACATAATTTCCTACTTTTGAACCATTTCAAGGGTCATCTCATCAGTATCCCTTACTTTCTATTGCATTCGTTGGAGGCTTTTGTTCTAAATTTCAAGAACCCTACCACAGATCTTATTCATCAGGACCTCATTTTCCTACTAATCAAAAGGGGGAACCAGTCTAGTCTATGAACATTTTAGAGGCTATTAAAATTAATAACAAGGAGTATTTGGAGGTGGAAGGTGACCAACCCTTAGTTTTTAAAGAGGATAATCAAGGGAAAAAGTTGGGGGCTTCTAGCACTCGTGCATAAAAAAATCATAAATTTGATTTAGGAAGCCCCTCTTTCACTTCTAAAGGAAAAGTTGCCATACGAGCTTATGGAATCAAGGGTGTCAAAGATTCACTCCAAAAAATCCACATCAAAATCATAATAAAAAATCTCCTTTGTGGAGAAATCTTAGAGGAATTTGAGAGGTTAAGTAATTTTCTCAATTTTAATAAGTTTGTGGTTCATGATGGTAGGACTTCTGAGACCCACAACTCTAGAGAAGACTCAATCCAAAAGGAAAATGATGAGAATAATATCTGAGTTGCTAAGGAAATCATAAAATAACCCCCTCACATGGATTTCAAAAGGAATAACTTGGATATTAAGGAGGAACAATTCATTGGCAGTCACACTAGAGGCAAATGTCATAGAAAGCAAATACAAGGACCAAGCAATCGGTCGCTTACTGTGAGTCAGAATAACCCTATTGTCTCCCATTTTTGTTGGGTCTTTTTTGATCTATCGATCAATGATTGGCTGAAGATTAGTGGTAGTTAGGCTTTTTGTTAGGGTTTTCTCATTTGGGCTTTATTGTTTTCTCTCACTTTTCTATCTGTTCTTTTTTGTATTTGGTCTAGGTCATATCAACCCATTTTTACCTATAAAATAAAAAATATATTAGGCCCTATGAAAACCCATTATATTAATAATGTAAAGTATGATTTAATTTTTTTAATAATTTCACTAGAAAAGTTTGGATTTTTTTTTGAAAACTAAAGATCAAATTTTAGACACTTTCATTGAGTTTCATGCCATTTTAAAAATTCAATGTAGTTTTTCTTTATGCATATTACAAACTGATGATATACTTGAATATGTTAATAATGATTTTCATGCATATTTTAAGCACCCTTATATTAGACATGAAAAAAAAATTCTTATACCCTTGAATAAAATGGTTTTGTAGAATGTAAACATAGGACAATAACTGAAATGGTTAGGTGTATGTTGCATGCTAAAAATATGCATTATAATTTTTGAGCTAAAGATATGTATTGATTTATTTATATTATTAATATGACTCCCACTAAAGTTGTTATAAATATTACACTTGAAGAATATTGAACTGGTATACAACATAATTTAAATTATTTATGTGTTTTTGGTTGTGATGCATTTGTTCATATTCCCACAAAAAAAAGAAATAAGTTAGATTCTAAAACAAAAACCTTTATCTTTGTTAGTTATGATGAATAATTTAAAGCTTATAGGTTTTATGATCCTCCAACTAAAAAAATCAATATTAAAAGGGATGTTAGAATTTCTAGAAATGGTGTACTTGTTGTGCTTCTAATTTTGATTCTCTCGATATAATTTTTTCTTTTCTTTATTTTGAATAGAGTAATGATCATAATGATGTTTTTCATAATGATATTATTGTTCCTAAAGTTCCTTCTCCTTATTCTGGCCTCGATCCACTAAAATTTATGCCTAAATGGGCCAAGACTACTCTAGAAACTTATGGAATTGATGTAGATCTTAATGATACTCATAGAACTATGCAACAATTTTGTAATTAGGAAACTTATAGACTTGAGCTTTTTTTTGTTTAGACTTATGAACAATTTTTCATATCTCAAGGCTTTACTTGTAGGCTTTAGAAGGATTTTATTTTTTTGTCAAAATCACTCAAAATGGTATAATTATAATTGTTTTGTATGTTAATGACTTAATCATAATTGGTAGTAATAGTTTAATGATTTCTTGCACTAAAAATTATTTAAATAATACCTTTGAAATGACTGATTTGGGTATCTTACGTTACTTTTTAGGCATTCAAGTTTGACAAGAAAAAGATATCATTTATATTTTTAAATCTAAATATGCATATGACTTGTTATCTAGATTTAATATGTTAGATTGTAAGCTTATTATTACCCCTTTTGAACTTGGTGTAAAATTTCTTAATGGCATGAAAACTGAAAAATGTTGTTCTAACCCTCTATAGATAATTAGTTGGTAATTTGAATTATCTTATTCATACTCATCTTGATATTACTTTTTATATTGGATTGATTTATTTCTTATGTCTAAACCTCAAAATACTCATTTTAAAGTTGTTAAAATAATTCTTCATTATATTAAAGGTTCTCTAACTTCTGACATCAAGTATAGCCCAAATATAAATTTTTCTTTGATAGGTTGTTTTGATATTGATTGGGTTAGTGATCCTAATGATCATAGATCCACAAGTGGTTATTGTTTCTCTTTGACTTGTAGAATAATTTCATGGAATATAAAAAATCAGGTTACAATATCCTTATCTTCTATCTAATTTGAGTATAAAGCTTGTAATCATACTACCAAAGAAGTTATTTAGATTTGAAAACTTCTTACAGATTTGGTCCACCCTTAATCTTTGGCTACTCTGATTTTTTATGATAATCAAAGTGTCATTTCCTTAGAAAAAATCCATTTTTACATGCAAGTTCCAAGAACATTTGAGATTCAACATCATTTTCAGTGAAAACTTATTGAAGACAATCAACTTCTTCTCTCTTTCTATCCTACTTAATAACAAATGGTTGATATCTTTACTAAGCCATTATGTAAGGAAAAAATTATATTCTTTTGTAATATGTTAGGATTGAATAAATTTCTCACCAAGGGGGAGAGTTAGTAATGTTTCTTCCTTTATTGTTTATTTTTAAACCCCTAAATAAAATTTAAGGGGGAGTGTTAGTATTACTCTTTCCCCTACTTGGAACACACCTCCACTCTCTAAGGGAATAGGCCATTTAACATACACAAAGGAAGTTTGTAAGGTAATAATGGCATTTACTGTAACTCCCTTTTCTATTATTATTGCTCTATTAAAAGAGCCTTATTCTCCTCATTTCTTCACTAGAAAAATTTAAGCTTTCTCTCTTATTCTCGAATTCATCTTACTTCTAAAAGTTATAATATAGAGATTATTGGTGATAAAAATTCTTATAGATCATGTGGATTTTTCTCTAATATGGTCATTTTCTCATTTTAAAACTTTTGTCTCATTTATGGTTTGCACCTTGAGAGGTATTATTGCTTCTTTTTTTTCTTAATTTCTATAGTTTCAATGTTATTGATGAATGTTTTTTGGCATAAATCTTCCAATTGTCAAAAAACCATTCCCTAAGATCACCTTGCACATACCTTTTGGGGTACTATCAATGAGACACTACTTGGTCACACACCTACTTGATTAAATTAGGTTGCATTTATTATGTTTTTTATTTCCCCCTTATGATAAACTAATTATCAAGTCAATCCAAACCAAAACAAAACTCAATCCAAACTAATGGAATACCAATTAAGATTGAACTAGGAAATTGAAATATTTTTTAATCAAAATCTAGGATATCCATTTGTCCAAGATGTTAGTAAACCTTATTATCAAAACCCATTCCATGACAATAATAATGTTAGTCTCACCAACAAAACAAATCCCTAATCCACTAGCTATCATCAAAACCATGATATTCCTCATGTCAACCCAAAAGAGAATATAGTTCTATCACCCCCACTCAAAAATCAATTTTTTTTACCAACTTTAATGATTAATCCAAGATTTGGTAGATATAAAATCTTATATCAACCCTTCGACATAAAGACTAGTGTCACCTAAATGATCCAAAAATCTATCCAATACTCCAAAATACCAAATCAACTAGGACCCTAAGCCATATAAACCTCACCTTATTCTACCCAATACATAATACAATATTTCATAATTAAACCATCCAAAATTCCATCCCAATTTAGTAAAACTATATTTTCACCTACCCCCATTTCATTTATCCACCAATCAATCAATGATAGTTACAAAAATTATTAAAAGTCCTAAATCATTTAACCATAAACCATACCCTACCAATCAGGACCCTAAGCCACTAAAACCACTTTATCCTAACATTATCAGAAAAAACCAATTCAAAAAATTTCTAAAAATCAATCATCTAACCATCAATCATCCCATACTAATAAATTTATTTAACATTATAAAAAATTCAATGATCACCAATCCCAAAATATTTCATGGATTACTCCACAACACAATCATAAATTACACAATCCATAATCATCTAATCTACACCCTACCAATCCTTTTAGTGGTACTTATTAGGACCTTGAGCTAAAATAATATGATTTTGTCTCACCATTGCTACTCCAATAAATTCCATTTACTCAAGAATCAAATATATTAACATCCACAAATCAATAGATATGGATAGGCTAAGATCCCTTTTCAAACCATGATAAAATTACTCCACTTTAAAATCAAGGTCATGAACTAAATCCAATATTTAATGAAAACATCTTCAACCAACCCACCTTTGACAAGCCCATATTTAATGAACTTACCTTTGACCAATCAATATTTAACAACTATGGACTACCTCCAATATTTTATGAGCCCATATATGATGAACCAATATTTGACCAAGCTACCTTTGACCTCCAAAACATACCAACCATTAATCCATCATCTCATCTCCCATCATATATCAATATCTCCAACACCAAACCTCAAGTAAAAAAAGTACTTGTAGTTGAAAAAATTTAGAGTTCCCCCACGTGAAAAACCATCCCATCTATTCTATAAGTAGTGGTAGACCCAAAATTAATATACAAATTTAATATCAAGACTATAAACTTAGCTCAACATCATTTATCAAATCCAACCTTCTTGTAGATGAAAAATAAAAAAACTTCAATAATTCTTGGTTGAATAATGGCACTTTCACATCATGTTTTTAAAATAGTAAATATCCCATACCATATAGAATCTAAAAAAACATGATCTATAAAGGAAAAGGTCTTGGATTCTATACAAAAGTAATCTTATAACAAATCCATGTGCACACAAACAAAGGATATCATAACATCAGCTAAAAACTCCTTGATAATCAATACGATAATGTTAAGGACACTTTCATGATTCTTAAGGAAGCTCTCCCAATATTGAAATAGGTTCCACTCACAACCCTATGATAATATTTTTTCCATTAATAATTTTAATGACACTAATCTTTTCAATGACAATCTTTATGCCACCAATCCTTTCATTGGCACTAACATCCCTACCACAAACTTTAATAGCCAATACCCTCCATTATTTTATTGGGACCAAAAAAATCACATGTCTAATGACCTATTTCAAATTGATGTGGCTATCAAAAAATTCATATAACTCCAAGATTACATCTAACCAATCAATTACAAATAGGTCGTTGAAATCAACTTAGATGCATCAACATACTTCAAGGAGTAGGAAAAGTTATTTTATCAAAATTCAAAAAAATAAAAAATCAAGGTCCCTTAGAGTAAACCTATTTGAAGTGCTAATGGACCAAAAACATCAAAATCAAGAAAATAAAAAATCCAAGTCCCCTAGTGAAAACCTCTTAGAGGTGCTATCAAACATAAAAAATAAAAATCAAGACAAGTCAGCTCCCATGAAGAATTCAAAATCCAAAATGATGTGTGATATTATCGGTCCCAATCCCCATTTACATCATTCCATCTATATCTAGCTTCATAACAATATAATTTCTTCAAATATTTCATACAATTAAAAAACATCCCTAAGCCAACACGCCTACCATTCCACCTACTTGGGTAACATTCTTTCTCAGAGAGACTATGACAATACCTAGATAATATATTCAAAGGAAGCTAACTCAACAATCAATTAAATTTATAAAGACATCTATAGAGCACATATTTGAAGGTACACATGTTTATGAAACCAAAAAAATTGTCAAAAGATGAAAACCATTTCTTATTTCACCCTGGAAAATTACCATGATGAAAATTAGTTTCCAACATCATGTATAATATTACTTTTCTACAAGTATCCTATAATTAGGGGAAACCATGTGATATTTGGCTATGAATATAACCAATATAAATCAAAAGGTATAATGGAAGCAAACTCAACCAAAATAATTAAATTGATAAGAATAAAATGTATTATTATCAAAGATGTAAAATCATGTGCAACATAATTGTAAATGCATGGATTGACTACCAAAATTAGCTTACAAAGGGGTATTTATCACCAATCATTCATGTAATTTTAGCAAGTTTCATGGTTATATGAGGTGAGACATAAGTCAAAAAACCTATGTAAACTTAAATGAAAGAGTGTGAATGGGACTCAAGAGTGAAACTGGTTAGGCAAATAACCTAATTCAACCAACATTAGAACCCATTAGGGAAATAACATTATTCACACTAACACCCCCCATTAAGTGAAACTTAGGGGGGTAAAAAAATAAAATATTCAAAAAATAGGTCCTAGAAACAAGGCTTGGTGAGATACCCATGTACAAAATGATCCCCTCAATATAAAAGAGAAGGAGAAAAATTGTAGGAAAAAACTCCCCCCCAAGAGAGAATGATGAGAAAAGGTTAGGTGACCCCCCTAAAGTAGTGTTTTAAACCACCAAGATATTTTTAAAGTGATGGTACTTATGCTTATTGAAGGTTTTTGTGAAGATATCTACAACTTGCTATGTTGTAGAATAATATCAAAGATTAATGACCTGGTCCTAAATCAACTCCCTAATATAGTGCATGTGGATCTTGATGTGTTTGGTCTGCTAATGGTGAAATAGGTTTTTCATGATATGGATGGTAATTTGGTTGTCACAAAAGAGTAACAATGGTTGAGGAATGGTGATGCCAAACTCATTCAAAATATTCTAAAGCCAAATAACCTTAGTAGTAACATTACATCCCCATGATACTTAGTGTTGGTTAAAGAGAGAGAAATAACATGCTTCTTATTAATATACCAACTAATGGGGCCAAAAATAAGATGATTTTATATAACTAATGTGGACTTATGATCCTCAATATCACCATTCCAATAAAACTATATATTCAACTAAGTTGAGACTATTCCATTCTACATAGTGGATCCACAAAATGTGTTTAGTTGATTTTAAATGAAGCTCATGTGGTTATTACATAAATTATGAGACCATGATAGCTCTAAAAGAAACTTAAGGCTGAGTTTTCATCAAATATATGAGGTTACAAACAAGGTGGCATTAATGAGTGGAGTGGAACACTGTGCCTCAAGATTAACTCCTAAAAAAAGGGAGTTGGAGTAGGTTTATAATATCCATGTGGAATCAAGTTAGAAGATCAATAAAATAAATATTTGGGTTGAGAAAGAGTGATATTGGAAGAATACTAAGTGTTCTTTATCATAAAAAATTATTAAAAAAGGCCCAAGTCAATCATAGTAAATTATTCATGCAATACACATTTTTCTTTGCCAATAATGGATGAAGAGCTCCTAGTAAGAATCAAGTCATCCACATAGAGGACCAAAAGTAAATGGGATTCATATTGTCATATAATGTATAAATTTATGTTCAAGTGGAGTCTCATGAATTAAATTAAGAGAATAAATGAGTCCATCTTGGCATACCAATCCCAAAGGGATTGTTTGAAGCCATAAAGAGACTTATTTAATCTAAACACCAAGGAAGATTCCTTCACAAACCCTTGTGACTCATCCATGTAAATATCCTCCTAAATATCCCCATGAAGAAATTCATTCTTCATATCCATCTGATGTACAACCCATCCATGAGATAAAATAATAACAAGAGTGAAGCAAATGTAATTCATCTTAGTAACAGGGCAAAAGGTCTCAATGTAATCAACACTAAGAACATGTGATAACCCTTTGGCTACAATTCATATTTTGAATTTGTCAATAATTCCATCCACTACATGTTTAGTTTGGTAGATACACTTACAAAAAACCATTTTTATTCCTTATAAATGGGGACTAAGTCCCAAGTGTGGTTATTCACAAAAGATTTATACTCTTCCTCCATTGTTGAGTCCCATTTAACAATCCCTGAGGCTTCTACTATATCCCTTTAAAACTTGATGTTAATTTCATATATTGTTTTGTAGTTTTATTTTATAGTTTGATATTACATTGAGACTTTGAGACCTTAAAATTTGATTCTATCACATTATGAGTATTTATTATGTCATGATAGACATGTTATTTATTATTATACTTTAATATATGTATTTAATTTGGTTATATTATATCAAACTGGCATTGTTGATGTCATGTTTATGATTTTAGGTGATAGTTGAGTATGGGCCAAGTTAGGGCCTACAACTGTGATAAAAAAATGATTCAATTCATACATGTAAATGAGGTTAGAGAGAAAATAAAATAATGAGATCCAGTCAGTCATTTTTTTAATTTATGTATTGTGTTTTGATTTATTAGTTCAATATTTATAGTTATGTGTGTCTTCTAAAGCTATCATTAGAATTTGGCCAATTTTATTTATTGATATTCGTTCATTTTAATTTTTGAAAGCTCTCTTTTATTTCTAAAGCAATATGCATAATTTTCATGGTTATATACATTGGTCTAGCTTTTTGTGCATGTTTGTGACATGGTAAGTCCAAGGACTTAGCCTTGTTTGTAATGATTACATCTTGGAAACATGGGCACTAATCAATATCATAAGTTATTATTAACCTTATTGAAGGTTTTTCTTGCCAATATGATGGGTTTTGATAAGGTCATTGAGGACCTTTGAAACATAATAATTATATTGGATGCATTATATGCATGGAAAATGATAATGAAGTCTTTGTTGATGTGGTTTTATGCACACTAGGGAACCTTAAGAGGTAACCACTAATATTTTATGATAAATGAAGAGAGATTCACTCGAAGGCATGATTTATAGGGTATTGTGTGGTGTATAAACAATTTATTGGTGGAATAATAGTGAGTGGAATAGTGTTTTACCATGGATGGTTCATTTTTGGATGTGAATATAGATCTACTTAAGATGGGTGCATAGATGATAAATTTAACTTAAGGTGGGAATGGTCAAAAGAAGCACAAAAAGAGGGAAGAGTAGGACATAAAATAAGTCTTGTGGACCAAACAAGATGAAATCTTTCTAAGCCAACTCTTGAACTAGGGGTTAGACAAGCAATCATGAACCAATATCTACTGCAAGCTATTGTAAGAACACCAACAATCAAACATAATTAAGAGTATAAGGAAACATGAATATAGTAACTTTAGCATATATAATAAAAGGTTGCCATCAATGTGAGATTGTAATTGCACATCTAAAAAGGGATATTATGATTATTACACAAAATGCATTCAAATTAGTAATAACAAAATATTAATAAATGTATTAAAAGAATACCCATGCACAACTAGAATACTAAGATACCAAAATGATGGAACTTAAAAAATTCATAGGTTTGGAGAAGAACCAGATTTACACATCAAGATCAATTGAAAAATAATCTGTACATTTTATTATTAAATTTAATATCCAAAATTATCCTCCTTTTGGGATAGGGATCATACATATGTATATAATATTGGGGATGGGATGCCTCACCCTCCAAGTGAAGTCTAAATTTACATATCTAATAATAGAACTATGTGTCAAAATCATGTAAAACATGCAATTTCAAAAGTGTTTACATAAAATAGAATTACTCATCTAAAATGCAATATATATGCCAAATAAATTAGGAACCATGAGTTCCAACTTAACTAAAACATAAAAATACATATTCATATTTATAATGGTGTTGGTGTGGTATTGCCAAAAGAGAAAACTAGTTGAGTGACAATTGTAGAAATAGAAATGAACATTGTAACTACTTGGGGAATCAAATGGCCCCATTGGAGTATGTTTGACTACATATTTGAAAAAATGGATACATTGGGATGATGTGGTAGTGTTTGTCATTACCTGCATACTTGATGTTGACCCTAACATTCCCTCCGTGGCTATGAGTTTTTGAAATACGATATGTGATGTCATAGTGTGATAAGAGATCCCTTATTGTATGTCTAACTAGGGACCTAGTTAATGACCAATAATGGATCTACTAAACATACAATAGTCAAATGCCATCTTGTGATAGCCCTAACTAGGTCTTATGATTGTAAATAATATTAAGCAAGATAATCTACTGAACAACCATACAAGCTAATTTATTAAATGCATACTCGAGCTAATCTAGTGCTCACCAAAGCTTGTGGCACAAATGGGGAAGATAATACACATGAAAAGATAAATCTATCTATAACATAGAAATGACCTAAGCAAGGAGAGATAAAATCCAATTTATATTAAATATACAACATATACTTATCAAAATATGAAGGGATAAGAATATACTTACCTTCATTGAAGTGAACCCATTGTGCCTCAATATCTCCCTTGGATAATGGTGCTTTGTAAGAGGTTATTGTGGGCTTGTAAGGATCACAAGGATAAATAATCACTAGGATACAAGACCACTCCTATGCATACAAGACTTTCAAAATATAAGTGTTACTTCTCCAAGGTAAAAACATAAGGAATGAAACCTTCTATTGATTGTATAAATATATTTATGAGTAGTAATGATGTGCAATTGATTGACCCTCTTTTAGAAGTCAAATGAAAGAGGGTATATATAACCATGGATTGAACCTAAACCCTCCAAACATTTAGCCAATGTAGTCGACCCGGTTGACCTCGTTGGATGGTAAATATAACCATTAGGTTTTAAACTATGTCGGTTTAAGTCGATATATTTTAATAACATGTGGTAAATCCCAAAATGGGGTCGACCTAGATGACCTAGTAGGAGATATGGTAAATAGGGATTTTTGTTTAGTTAGGGGATATTTTTGGGCAGTGAATTACTTAAAGTAATGTATAAGTTGGGTTTTAATGCCTAGGGAAAAGGATAGGAGTAACTTGTATTGGTTTTAAGTGGTGGTATACTGACCAATAATCTTGTGAAGCACCAAAGGTCTATCAACCCCTTTCCTAGTACACCCTTTAAGGTGTGTACTTAGAGAGATTGAGATTTGATGGGTTATTATAAGAGAGAAATCATCAATAACTGATGAAACTTAAAAATATTATGTGTATACATATATCCAAATTGAAGCTCATCACATGTCATGTAGTTGTAACATAGGATGGTGCTTTAGGAAAAGAACATATCTACCAATAATGTTGATCAAAAAAATTGTAGTACGAAGCATAAGAGTAATTGAAAGGAAAAAATTAAAAAGGCATACCTTTACTTACCTTAGTGTTGTAGAAGAGAAACCATGTGAGAGAAATGAAAAGGCATCCAATGTAGGGAACATTTGTCAGACCTATAAAATAAGATAAATTTCAAACAAATTGCAAAAATATGTATTATATGTAGAAAAATTCTCTACATTATCAGGATTCTAGAATATCTTTCAATTTGAAAGAAAGGACTATTATAAACATAGTTATGATTAAAAATCATAATTTGTCATGAATTTTTAATAATTAAATAATTTGAAAATTAAAATATAAATAGTATTTTTAAATTATTCATTTGTAATTTTACTATTGTGAGAAAAACATAGCTCTAAGAGATCTATAAGAGTGAATAGAGATAGTATGGCCTAGATACGATAATTTTAAGCTAGGGGATGCATACCAGTAGTAGTTAGTGCATCTCAGGAAAGTGATGCTTTGATTTTTGAATTTTTACAAGTTTTTATTTGAAAATACATTAAATTTTAAAAATTAGATGGTGGGGAAATTTTATATAATAGAATGTGCCCAAGAAGTTTCAGGGTATAGTATAAAATAGGAAAGTCAATGGGGAGTCCCCAATAGTAGTCATAAATGCCTAAGGCATTAATGATAAATAGGTAAAAATTCACTATAGTAATTAAACTAAGTCAGAAAAGCTGACTCAATTCAAAAATCAAAGGGGAAAAGGGTAGCCAACTAAGTAACATAGGGTTGATCTAGTATAATATTAAGTGGTCAACTATGTATAAGAAGGTCGATCTAGTTTATAAGTTTCAAGCAGTTGATTGTGTACATAATAGTGAATACAATATGGTATGAAATTGACTGACATAGTTTGTAAGAATGCCCAACTTTGTGAAGTGGTCAACATAGTATAATGACATGGTGGATTGTGTAGTAGTGGGTTGACTTCATTTTGATACCTAGTCGATTGTGTAAAAGTGAGTTGACTTATCTTTAATGGTGACACATTGGCTGACATAATTGGTTTCTTGGATAAATTAGTATAATACTATTTATTTTTAACCAACATATATAAATATGTGGTCAACATAGTATAAAATGATAGAAATTTTGTAAAAATAGGTTGATGAAGTTAATTTTAGAATGTATTTTCTTGATTTCCTTAGATCGAGGACTAATACATATTTTTTTGTTTGGAATTTTGCAAAGATGGTGGAAAATCTGGTACTTGGTAGACACAACCTGGTTACCTAATTTGTTAGATAGATTGATAGTTGATGACCATGTACACTTAGTGTCATTAAGTTTTGGTGGCATCATGTAGATGCATAGGATTCCCATCAATGTTGACTTAGTCATAATGTTCTTAGGAACATGGGAGAGACTAGCCAACAATTTTTGATGGGATGTGGATGGGGATACCATAGATGTGGGAATCACTTTAGAATATGTCCATGCTTTACTTGTACTTCCCATTGGTAGGACTATTATAGTGTGGAGTTGTACCCTTCATGGAAGAGTTTTTTAGGCTCTCTCACTTATAACTAAAAGCATAGGAACAACCTCAAGATGTGGGTATCTTGTAGTGAGTTTAAACCTCTAGAGTAAGCTGGTTCCTCTTTGATGCTCACCTCAATTAATGCTAAACTAATGATTCACATGGAAAAGGGTTAAAAGGGGGATAAGGGCTCCTAAGAAAGCTAACTAGGTAATGCACCAAAGTAAAATGGACATTCATCTATGTTTGAACCCACACTAGATCAGTCATAAGACAACTATGGCTTACATAATCTCAAGATCAAGTTAACACACTAGAAGAGGTTCAGGGAGAACACTAATCCAGACCTACAAGATCTTGAAAATACATTAAATAGGTAAGTAGAAGGTTGATAAACTAGGAAGAATCTCCTTCATGAATCCACCAAGAAAAATCATACTAAGGCACTGATCAATGACAAGAGATAGGAAAAAAAATCATCTTATTACATCAAGAGGTATTTCTTATAATAGACTTAACAGGGTCGAGCCTAATCAAGCAGACAATACTTTGTAGTATCTTAATGAATGTCCATCTCCCATAAAGATGAAAAAGTCTAAAAATTGAGAACCCTTTACAAAATGGAAGATGTGAGATATATATAGAAAGGGGGAGAGAGAAGAGGAAGACATTTGTGTAGAGAAAAGGGAGAGAGGAAGTCATCAATGACCAGCACCAACACTTATTCTACTTGAGATATTTGTATTCAAAGCATGTAACTACTTTGACCACCAGATGAACCATCCAAAATCACCACCCATCTCCTTGAACTCCTCATGTATTCAATTCTCTTATTTGGAACTGAGTGAGCCATACCAGTGGTAGCTACATGTCTCTACCAAGTCTGAGTGTTTTGATCTTTGAATTAAAGCTTAGCGTGTTCTTTATTGCAACTTAGACTATCCCAATCAGTCCTTGCATGTTTGTTGCTCCACTTGGGTATGTCTAATCTTTTTTTGACCACTTTGCATGCTAAATTCGAAAGGAGAAGTCCTTACTGACTATTGATTTTCTAAGCTTGTTAGATGTGCTTGTGCTACTTGTCTTTGACTTATTGGCACTTTGGATTTACTAACCATTGACCTTAATGTTCCATGACCATTTGCTTTCTATGGACTATTTTCCATAATTTTCCTTTTAGAACTTTCCATTTTACTCATTCAGGCCTCACACTCCTTGAAACTTACTTTGGACTTCTCATTGCTCATTACTTGCTTTAGAGTTTTCATCCACAACTCCTTACTCTTTGGGTTTTGTACTGCTCATGACTTATCCCTCAAGCTTATTTTCCCTGGAACATTTTTTTTGCTTATTTCCTTCAAACAAAAATTCTAAAGGAATTCATTTGAAACCTTTCCAAAATCACCCTTTAGGCTTTTTGACAAGGACTTTACTAAAGGGCAAGAGACCTTTTAGGCTTTTTACAAATGGTCCTTCCAAAAGGAACATAACCTTTATAATATTTGAAAGCTACTCTCAGAACCTCTAAAATGGTCTTTCAAAAAAGTTTTTGGCACTTTGTGGAGAGAAAGTACCCTTCAAAAATATATGAATGAACCATTTCTTCCAAAAATCACCCTTTAAAGAAGCCTATTTGGGCACTTTGCCATGAATAACCTTTCAGAAATTTTGAAAGTGCCCTTCAGAAATATTGTTTTGGTCTACTTTCTTAAGAAAAGAACCCTTTAGGAAAGTTGTATAGCGAAACCTACTTGACAAGTTCATTTCTTTGAAACTTTTATTTTGGAAAAAATTTCCAAAATAATTTCATTACTTATTTGAAAATGAATATCTTGAAAAGAACACTTGGTCAAAAAGAAAAATTTTCCTTCAAAAAAATTGTGTGGAAATTTTTTTTGAAGGAAAACCATGAATTTTAAACTAAAGAAAATCCTAAGGGAAGAAACACACTTAGTTCTTTTAAATCCCTAAAGACTGAATAAGTACTTAGCTGAATAAAAGAACTTTGCACAAAATATGCACTTAGCCCTTTGGCTTGCAGGCTTGCTTTTGAACATTATTGCTGACCCCTAAACAACTTGCTTAGATCCTTCTATAAGCCCCTTTAATCCATTTCTTCATCAAATAATGCAAGATATTTAGTATGTGGGACAAAAATGGCCAATATTTCTAGTGAATCATAGGGAAGCATGTATAATATGCTTGAATAACCCAGACCACTTGCCTTTTCTATTCCATTGGGCATGGAGTCATCAACCTCTACAATTGGGTTGGTCTAAAACTAGATACAAGGTTGACCCTTTTTGGAAATTCCTCTAAAGCAACAAGGATAAAATAAAACAAAGTGCCCAAGGCACTTATTGAAAGGAAACTAACCTAGAAATAGGGACAACAAATACATGTGCTAAAAATAGCACTTGGAGGAAAGCATGAGAATTACTCTAACATGTACATGGATACACTATACAAGTATTTTCCACCTAAGTCAAATGGAAAAGTGTTTTTTGCACCTTGGAAATTTGAAGCATACTTGTTTTTTTCTCAACAGTTTCCTTTTGTAGTTATGAGTAATTAGATGCTCATGTCTTCTTGTGGAAATGACTAGTTCCTCTGCTACCCATTTTAGATGCATGAATTGTAAAAATGGGTCCAAGACCTAATCATACTCCTAAAATTGTGGACCATGTAGGAACAACTTCATTTCTTCCTCATTTCTAAATTTTTGATCATGAACTTATAGACCAAATCAATGTGTCTCCTTTGTCATATCTATGAGGTTGACCTCTAAGGGAGATGGACCTAACCCTATGGATTGTTGAGTCCATTTGAACTCCTTAGCCTCTAATAGTAGAGAGATGTTTAAAGTTGGAGAGAAAAGTTGATAACCATGTTTGAAAAGTTCAAACATGTCATCTCCTGAGAGAACAACTACCTCCTACTTGATGATATTACTCCTCTTATCCTGTAATGGACCCCATTTAAGTAAAGAAAAACTTGAATATAGGATATCAAAAAAATCAAAAGATTTGTTCTCATAAAGTTTTAGTTCAATTGGAGCCTTTTCAAACTAAAATTTAGAAGCAAGCATATCAGCATCTTGACCAACAACATGAGGCTATGAGCCTTCTTTTGACATCTTAGATTGGTCAATCAACACTACTTCATTTTTAATATCAAGCTGATGATTGAGAATGCTCTCTATTTTATCTTGTTCTTCTCTTGCAAGCTCTTGTCCTTCATGATAGATGGTAGTTTTTGTGTTATCAAAGAGCTCATAGAGAATATAATTAACTTTTCCAAATGGGACATTTTTATTTGGCACATCAGTGACCTCTTCCTCATGTACTTGTATTTCAGCATCTACCTTAGATTTTTCTTGCATTTGTTTCATCTCTGCATCATCATGGAAAATTGAATCATATTTGTCCTTGTCAAGAGGTGTCCAATCATGATCTCTTCTTCTTTGTCACTCAAGTCACCTTCATTTCCTACTTTTTTAGCTACATCTTATTGATTTGCCCCACAAAGGAGAGGTTTCTTTCAAAGAGTGGCATAGTAGATCCTTGAAAATACTCAATAAGGTGAGAAAGGTCCAAATAAGCTACCATAGGTACCTAATTTTGAACCTGAATTTTTTCTTCTTGTATCACCTTCACCTCTTCTTCCTAATTCTTTACCTCTTGAATGGCTCTCCATGAAGGAAAGGCTCTAGGATTTTGAGGGGAAAGGAGTGGAGGCTGCAAGGTCTCTTGCTTAACTTCAAGAATCATCACCTCCTCCTCATTTTTCATACCACTTTGAATGGATTTCCAAGATGGAAAAGATAGAGGATTAGATTTTTGAGGAGGGAGGGGTAGGGACTGAGTAGCTTTAGGTCTACTTGATTGTATGACCTAGTTCCAAGATGGGAAAGCTAAAAATTCTCCTTTGATCTTCTACTTCTGCTTCTTTTCTTGATTTTTTGTCCTCAAATCTAACTCTTTCATTTGCTTCACTATATTCTCTTGAAATATCTCCTCTTTAAGGTGGTAAAAAACACAAGAGGGCTCTTGAAGAGGGATGAGGGATGTTTGCAAAGGTTTAAATTCTTCCTTAACCTAGATCCTCAAATCTAGATTTGTTTCATTTTGCTTAACCAATGACTTCACCACTTGATTCTAGCTTAGAACCTTGAAGGACTTCATAAGGGTTTCTTGAGGAAGAAAGGAGTCTTGAATCTCAATAGTAGGTTGTTACTCAATAATTCATTTTTATTTTTGGTAGTTCTCCTAAACTGAATTCTAGGAAGGGAAAGTTTGAGAAACATATGAAGAACTTGGAAAACTCAAAGGAGCACTTGGAATGGTCTATTGAGGAGGAATGGATGGCACATAAGAAGACTGAGGTGACATGTACGTAGGCATAAAAGGTTGGAAAGGTTGCCCCTGTTGTTCCTCAAGTCTTTTTAGCTTGTCCTTAATGCTATAAATATAATCACCTATATCCAACATGTTTCCTATGAGATTGTTCTAATTTTCTCTCTCAACAGGGGCCCATTTTTCTTTTATTTGTTAAAATGAGTCCCTCACATAATGGATCTAGTGAGTAGGAACATCTTGACCATAACATTTTTTGTGAGCACACTTCTAGAGTATGTTTGTCAAGGCTTACTAAAGATTACTTCAATACTGGTATAGATGGCTCATGATAGGGCCAATGAGGAGCAGTGTTATGATAGGATTATTGTCCATAGTAAAGACTAGGGCAATATTCTTGTATAAATAGATCATGAGGAACTTGCCAAGGTTCCTCATAGCTTTGATAGGGTGGATTAGTCTCATATGGATCATGAGGATCATATTGGGGCTATTGATACTTAGGTGAATAATAAGAATATTCTCCATAGCTATTCATATTAGCCTCATATGTCAAGTGAGATGTAGGAGCTGATTATAATTTAAAAAGAGACAAACCTAGTATGCTCATAACCAAAAACATCGATATAGAGTTACCATTGGTGCTAATTACTTGCTTCTATAAGCTGATTAAAGGAAAGACACACCAAGATCTTCCTCTTTAGATAATGATGATTAGGTATTTGGGCTACTTTAAACCATCTGATAAATGCTCAAAGTCACCATTGATGTTTTTTGAATGCCTCCAAAGGCTAATATGTAGAAGAATAACACCAAAATTCCTTTTATTACTTTAGACCTTAGTCCCACCGAGCATGCCAAAAATTGTTGTAGCATGAAATTACACCCTTTGTGGGAGATTTTTTCAAGCTCTCTCACTTCCAACTACAAGCATGGGAATAACCTTAGGTTGTAGGTAACCTGTAATAAGGTTAAGCATTTGGAGTAGGTCAGTTCCTCTTTGATGCTCACCTAAAATAATGCTAAACAAATGATTCAGATGGAAAAGGGTTAGAAAGGGGATAAGGGCTCCTAATAAAGCTAACCAGGTGATGCAACAAATTAAAATGGACACTCATCTATGCTTGAAGCCACACTAGATCAGTCATAAGATAACTATGGATTACGCAATCTTGATATCAAGTTAACACACTAGAAGAGGTTCAAGCAGAAAACTAATCTAGACCTATAAGAGCTTGAAAATACATTAAATAGGCAAGAAGAAAGTTGATAGATTACGAAGAATCTCCTTCATGAATCCACCAAGCACAAGCATACTAAGGCACTAATCAATGACAAGAGATAGGTAGAGAAATCATCTTATTATATTAAGAGGTAGTTCTTATAATAGACTTGATAGGGTCAAGCCTAATTAAGTAGAGCATACTTTGCAATATCTCAATGAATGTTCATCTCCCAGAAAGATGAAAAACTCTAAAAACTAGGAACCCTTTAAAAAATGGAAGACGTGAGATATATATAGAAAGGGAGAGAGAGAAGAGGAATAACTTTGCATGGAGAGAAGGGAGAGAGGAAGTCATCAATGATTGGCACCAATGCTTATTATACTTGAGCTCTTTGTATTCAAAGCATGCAACTACTTTGACCATTAGATGAACCATCTAGAAACACCACCAATCTCCTCGAGATCCTCATGCATTTTATTCTCTTGTTTGGAATGGAGTGAGCCATAACAGTGGTAGTTGTATGTCTTTGCCAAGTCCAAGTGTTTTGATCTTTACATTAAAGCTTGGAATGTTCTTTATTGTAACTTGGACTATCTTAATCTGTCCTTACATGTTAATTAATTCACTTGGACATGTCCAATATTTGTTTGAGCACTTTGCATGCTAGAGTCAAAAGGAGAAGTCCTTATTACATGTTGATCTATTGAGCTGTTAGATGCACTTGTGTCACTTGTCGTTGACTAATTGGCCCTTTGGATTTGTTGACCATTGACCTTAATCTTCCATGGCCATTTACTTTCCATAAACTATTTTCCATAATTTTCCTTTTGGAACTTTCCATTTTACTCATTCAAGGTTTGCACTCCTTGCAACTTACTTTGGACATCTCATTGCTCATTACTTGCTTTGGATTTTTCATCTAAAACTCATTACTCTTTGGGTTTTGTAATGCTCGTGACTTATCCCTTGAGCTTATTTTCCCTAAAACATTTTCTTTGCTTATTTCCTTCAGACAAAAAGTATAAAGGAATTTATTTGAAACTTTTCCAAAATTTTCCTTCAGGCTTTTTGACAATGACTTTCCTGAAGGGCAATAGACCCTTTAAGATTTCTATAAATGGTCCATTCGAAAGGCAAATACCCTTCAGAATATTTGAAAGCTATTCTTAGAGCTTCTAAAATGGTCTTTCAGAACAGTTTTTGGCTCTTTGCAGAGAGAAAGTACCCTTTAAAAATATTTGAATCAACTATTTCTCCCAAAAATCACCCTTCAAAAAAACCTATTTGGGCACTTTGCCATGAATAACCTTTTAGAAAATTTGAAAGTGCCCTTCAGAAATATTGTTTTGGTCCACTTTCCTAAGAAAATAACCCTTTGATAAAGTTGTATAGGTCAACCTGCTTGACGAGTTCATTTCTTTAGAACCTTTCTTTTGGATAAATTATCTGAAAGAAATTCATTACTTAATCAGAAATGAAAATCTTGAAAAAAACACTTGGCTGAAAAGAAAAACATTCCTTCAAAAAAATTGTGTGGACAATTTTTTTGAAGGAAAACCATGAAGTTTAAACCAAATAAAATCCTAAGGGAAGAAACACACTTAGTTCTTTCAAAGCCCTAAAGAATGAATAAGGACTTAGACAAATAAAAGATATTTACACAAACTTTGCACTTAGCCCTTTGGCTTGCAGGCTTGCTTTTGAACATTGCTACTGACCCCTAAAAACCCTACTTAGATCCTTATGTAATCCCCTTTGATCCATTTCCTCATCAAATAATACAATACCTTTAGTATGTGGGCCAAAATGGCTAACAAGGACCCCTGTTATTTGTGATGTCATTCAAGAAGATTCAGAGAGATGAGCCCTAGCCCTATGGGTGACTGACTCTAAGAGTCTTTTTTTAGGGTTTGTAGTCGAGATTATTTGATGTATATATATCTACCATTCTATATATTTGGAAGGCAATGATAGGCTTTGTGACATCACATGTGATTTTTCACAATTTAGATGGTAAGGTGTCATTGCATGTAGTTACCTTATGCCAATCAATTTTGGAGTAAGGCACCTTGTACGACCAAGGGTTGGTGATTTGGGTATACTTTGTCCATCACATGTATGGTATTCTATCCTATGGGAAAAATACTATGGGCCCTATTATTTTATTATGTAGTTGGATTTATGAGAGATTTCTCATGTATCAATAGCTAGGTTGACCCATGTTTTCGATGATAGTGTCATTTATGTTCTTAGATGGTGGCAAGACCAAGTTATATATGTTATACCACATACTATGGCCTTGTAGATAGTTACATGTGGTGATATTATATGGTAACCTATTAATATATTTCTAGTAGTTGGTCGACTTGGATTAAAATTAATCTTGTATTAACTTGTGCTCGTATTACTGGTCATTATACTTGGTGGGTAAAGCCATAACCTATTACTCACATAATTAGATAGTTTGGATTGCCATATCCTAAGACTCCTATAGTCATGTTTGAGTATTGGTAATGTCATGTGAGAGATCTAAGAGGTAGTGGATGCATGGGAGTACCTATGATCTAACCATGTTGGTTAAGACCTTGGATAGGTCAGAGATAAAAGTTGAGAACAACAAGAACTACTATAGAAGAGGTATTAACTATAGATGTGGAGATGGTAGTAATTAAGACTTGGGATGTATATGTGGTTATTATTGATCCATTACATGTTGTATAGTTACCACTATGGGCACCCTAATGATGGAGACATCAATGGGTGAGAGTGGATACACATGAGGATGCAACTAAGTAGAGAGATCCTACAGACCAACATCACAAAATTGGATGATAGAGCATAAAATACAAATAGGTCCATGATGTGATCAAGTTATTACTCCTAATTTTGTATCACCTTATAGACATATTCATGCAGAGGTACTTGGAGGTCATATAGGTAGAGATATTATTGTTGGAGATACTATTTTTGGTAAGTGTTTATTATTTTGAGTTTAAAATAGATGACTAGATATATAGTTTTGTGTGTGTGTGTGTGTGTGTGTGTGTGTGTGTGTGTGTGTGTGTGTGTGTGTGTGTGTGTGTGTGTTTTAGATAGATGTTTGGAGATTTTTTATATATGTAATATGTAATGTAAATTTTTTTAGATACTACTAAGGAGAAGTTTATATGAGCTGATATAGTGTGATCTACCCATCGTGATATTTTAGATGGTGCATTATTGCATCATGATACTATAGTTATGACTAACTTTGTTATACCATCCACTCTGGATTATGCTAGTTGGCTTTGATCAATTGGTAAGTTAGCACATGATCTATAAAAATGAGGAGATGACACATAATTACCCCTTGGATTAGGATATGGAGAGTTTCAGGCATGGTAGATAGTGGTTGAGGAATGAGCTACTCATATAGAGACAACTTGATAGTTAGCATAGGTATAGGACTAGGTGGCCAATTTATAGGGACAGATTGATGGCTTCCAATATTTTCTAGAGTCATTATAATGGGCCATTTAGAGGGGACGATCATATGCATCTATGGGTAATGTGGCTTTTCCATCAGATAAACATGATGGAGGATAACCTTAGCATTGTTGATATTATTTTATTTGTATCATGCTTTTATTGTATCCGATATTTTATCTATGGAGATATGGTTCTAAATTTTATTTTGTTATAGTGATCATGGATGTCTATGGATTTATATTTTCTTTCTTTCACGTGTATTTAAGTTTCTATTAAATGCTATGATAAAATATGTGATATGTTTTTAGATTATTTTCTAGCAAATTGTGAACAAATACATGGTTAAAAAGAAAGATAAAAGAGGAAAATATAATGTAAAACTTTTAACAAGAATGCATAAAAGAGTAATACACACTAAATCATGATGGGAAATGTGTAAGACATAAATAAAGGGAATAATTTGTAAAATAAACTATAAAAATCAAGTATTTGAAAAGTTTGTACTAAAAATGTAATTGATATAAAACACATTAATTCAATTTGAGGTATGTGTAAAAGATAAATGTTTGAAAAATAAAGCACATAAAACATGATAAATCAATATGGCAAGTATGTAAAATAAATCACACTATAAAATATACTTAATTAATAATTTTGGAAAAGCATGTAAAACAAAGATAGATAAGAAAATATGAAACATACTAAATCATGATGGGAAATATGCACATGATACAAAACATAAGAATGTAAGACACACCAAAATCAAATAATTAAGCATGTAACACAAAATACCTAGATTGATAATTATTTCTTTGACTAATCATGGTATGAGGGTGTTAAGAATGTATTCTGAGGAAGGCCTGGTCCTATCCAAGGTCTTATAATACAACTCACAAAAGAGAAACCAATGAGGTGAATGATAATTATAGGAATATTTGTAGGAAATATTTGAAATGTTTATGAGGAAGGCCTAGTCCTATCCAAGGTCATACATTAAAACTCAAAAAAAGGAAACCTTAGGGGTATGCTCAATTAACAAAGCATATTCATCAAGGAGGAATAGTGGGATTGTTGTAATGAATTAAGGAATGTAAGAATCATTAAATAAGTGTTTTTAATAAAATCTTAGTAGACATGAGTCATACTAGGTAAATAGGGTGACACTAAGAGTCTATTTGATGCCAAATAGAGGAAGTGTTTATTCATAATAAACATAAAACTTTATGGGAAGATAAATTTAGCACTAGGATCAAACCATGAAGGTTAATTTATAAAGGAAATTAAAATGGACTACCTTTCCACATCATGTTCCCTATTCCTTATGACCCCTTATAGAGCCATCGATCTATTGTGAATATTGGGTACTTGTGTTAGAAATTAGGTAGCACTATATAATTTTGAAATCTCCTATTCCAATCTACTAGCCTATAGCACCCCAATGGAGCTTAGCTCTATTGTGAGGCCAGATGTGGAGTTTGAGCTTTGATTAAAAATTAGGATATGTGATTAGATATGAGTCATGTATTTTAGTGTAATTTTGAAATTTGAATATTCATTTTTGCCTTTTAATCATTTCCTTTTGTTTAAATGATTTGTCTTTTATTTATTTGTTTATTTTTTGGTTTTTTTAATTCTTCCTCCATATGGATTTGGAATAGCTAGTCATGAGTGATAATAGTAACAAACATAAATGAGTTATAGGTTTTGGCTATAGGGGACAATATACTTGGAGATATTGACATGTATTACTAAACAATTAGGTTTTCCTAGAAACCATCATGTGATCTCAAGTCTTAACCTTATGTTTACTTAGTGTGAATAAGGAAATAAGAAGGGATAGATGGAGATCAAAATAAACCTATGTATGTAGTGATACAATGAGAAGTATGCTTGTTAGATTGATCATATGGTAAATATAGGATAATTAAGGGATGTGTGTTTAAGAATAATGTCAAAATAATAACTATCTTTCCTTTAAAAGATAAAAGAAGCATAAGACAAGGAATTTTGACAAAAAAATAATCCATTTAAAAGGAAATTAAACCATAAAAGTAATGCATAAGATATTCATTTTAAATTAAAAGATGTGAAAGATAAAATAAATTAACCTATGGGACATAATAAATAATCAAAATATCCACGTATACTCATGAATCAAATCCAAATCATATAATAGTGTGATAAATAAAGTGATAGAACACCATGATGTGTTCATTAAAACTGATAAATCTCCATGAAAATATCATCCATAACATCTGACACATCCTTATGTAACTGAATTTTGATGTTAATCAGAGTCTCATCAATCTTTGTAGAGAGACATGAAAAGACTTCCTATTGTATCATCTCTATAGAAAAGGTATGTATGTTAAAATTAGTATAATGCTCCTAAAGTCTCTTTTATGTGGGATGTTCAATATGAGGAATAGGTTTCAAAGTGCAAATGGTATCTTTAGATCTATGTAAAGGTGTATGCCATGGAGAAGGAGTAACATTTGTCTACAAATGACCTGAATCATGAGGCTGAAGTGGTGAAGGTGTGGGCCTTGGAAAATCCTGAAAATGCTACTAAAGCACTCAAAATCTATCAATATGGTGTGTAGTTAACTAATTTACCCCCCCCCACCCATCTTGAGGAATATACTCTAGGAGTACCTTATGAGGTGATAGACTCGTGTATCTAGATTGTGCCATAGTTAGATGAAGTGTATCAATGTATTGTCTATGTTATTGGAAATGAGTAGAAGAATGGTTACAGGTAACATGAGAGAAACAAGTACATATAGTAGTAGATGGTGAAGGTTGGTTATCTATGGTATCAAAAGAATATGCATGTTGTTACTGTGTGTAGTATAATCCTTGGCCCAATAACCAAAAACTTTATGGATATCACAATAAGGCTCATCTGACCATCATATTAGTAAAAGATCAAACTTAGAAAAAGGTAGTATGTCATTAGGATAACTTAGAATAAGATCAATACTAGGTTGAGCCATATCAATGGATGAAATCGCATCATGTTAAAGTAATGTAGCTGACATCTCTGGAAGAAGTAAGCTAGAAGGATCGTGGTATCTAGTAAATCGATATGGTACCATCATGGCATAATACATAAGCATACTTTGAAGAGGCTCAATAGTGACTAGAGGAGGGTGTGTGTGAGCTTCATCTTAGACCTATGAACATCACAAGAACTAATATTAATTACTATTACAAGAGAAATAACTATAGGTATAAAAATAAAATTATGTTGTAAATAAGAACACTATATAAGTATCTTTGCATCTTTAGCTTGAGTATATCCAAATAAAAATGGGTCATCTAACTAATATTCATCATCATAATCACAAGTATAAAGGTAAATAGTACATGCTTCAATGATTTTATTAGTCTAAGAGGCATGATGTATAGAATTCCTAGTTTTTAATAAGGTAACCATAATTTCATCATATGGTAGTTGACGAGATCAAGGTTGTATGAAAGGAGGTACTTGAGAAATTATTTTAGAAGAGTGATCAATTTTTTTTATTTTTAAACATATCTCATCTAATTCATCATCATTAAAATCTAAAAGGTTAGGTGGTATATTTCTTATTAATTTAGGGTGACCATTATAACCATTAGTAGCATTAATGGTATAATTAAAATCTTGTGACTCATGAAATGGGATGCTAGGTAAGGGTTCAAGGATGGGTATTTTAAAAACACTTCTTTCTTAACATTGTTAAAAATTCCAAGGATTTGTATCTCCTTGAATCCACCATTATATATAAATTTAACACATTTGCATGTTGACTAAGTAATTGATCTCATGTGGTGTATCCAAGGTCGACTGAATAAGATATTTTAAGAGAATGAAAAGTTAAATATAATGAATTTAACATATACCATGACTAGGGGAACTTGATAGGAATCCAAACACAACCTAATGGAGGCATTTATTTTATATTTTATCCTTGACATGTACTTTTTATGGATTTAAGGTTGCATTCAAAGTATCTAAGAGTTTTAATAAAATTAAGGGAAACAACACAAGTACCAAATCTTTCATCTATTAAAACTTGTTTAACTTGGATATATCCGATTTTCACGCTAATGAATCATGGAAGAGATAGGGAATTCGAGTGAAAGAGAAGTGTCCACTATTTGGTTAACATGTATAGACATTTTTTCACATTGTTCAAGGATGTTTTCTTTATATCTTGATAAGGTAGCTTCTTTCCCCATAGGTGGAGAACGAGGGATGTTAATTTCAAATAATAGTTGCATTTATATATTATGATTATGAGGTGAAGTTATCATAAGTTATAAGAAAGGAATTTGAGATGGGAGATGTGAAAGTTCTACTATGGGATCCCATTCATCATAACATGTTAGATTATTATTAAATAAAGGTTAATAATGTTGCAATAGATCCTTTGAAGGTAGGTTAGAAGTGAATTTAAATTTATGTTGATAAGGTATATTTGGGTTAGGTTTGGTTAATATGGGTTGACTAATTGAAGGTACTTGTCTTATTTTAGGTGATGTGCTTGTATATTTGGTAATTTCTTGTGTTTGAGTAGAACAAATACCAATTGACATTTGTGAAGTCTCCACTTGAATTGTTTTAGTTCTAATGGGGGTAGAGTTTATAACAATGAGATGAGAGATATTGACAAATTTTATTATTAGAGTTGATAGTTCTATATTTGTTGGTTTTTCATGCCCCAATTATGTGAGATGGGATGGATAAGAGTCTTGAACAATTCAAAACTTTGTAAAATTGTTATATTTAGAGGTTGGATATTGATCAATATAAGAAATAACTCTCTTTATGTTATTCATGTTGACAAAATTATCTTCATTAATATTATGGTCTATAGTATTTTTAACATTGTTCACAGTAGGAGGTTGATTAGTATTATCTTGATGGTTAGGAAGAGGATCCTTGTAAATGGATAAGTGAGCATTAGCTTGATATAAATATTCATTTTTGGTTTTAGTTTCATGAGCATTAGCTTATATTTCATAAGATTGTTGATGTTTACATATAAGTGATTAATGGTAAAATTTAGGTCTGATGAGATAATCCATAGAAAAAATTCATAAGGCGATAAGTTTTGTGAGAATGACCCCAGCTTACATGAAACCAACAAAATTTGTGGGGATCATACCAATGTTTGATAATGGAATATGATTTTGAATTAATTTTAAGGAAAGAGGTTTTTTTACATCCATATTATTCCCTTAAGAAAATGTGGAGCTAGGATGTGAATTATTATAATTTGGAGGATTATGTTCCATAGCATTGTTCAGATAAATGGTTTGGAGAGTTTGTATGGATTCATAAGTATCTATAACACCATTTTTTGTTGCATGTATAATCTTATCTTTCACAATAATTTTAGTTCCAATTAAGGGGTGAGAAGGCTTAAATTGATGTATAAGGAAATTTTGTCGTTTAGCTTGATCGAGGACCTCTTCCAATAATTTTGGGGAAAGAGTCCTAACATGGTATTATAGTTTAGGTTGAAGAACATTATTAAATAAGTGAAAGAGGTTTTCATCTAACATATTATGCTCATATTTCTTGGACAATTATTTCCATCATTTAATGAATACTTGTGTCATTTTGGATTCTAATTGTTTACAATTGATCAAGTGGGCTAAGTTATTTTTTGAAAGACCACTAGTTTGGAATTATAGGGACCAAACTATTAACTAAACCCTCTAAGATAGTGATAAAATGAGTTTTAATTTGATTATACCAATGTAAATCACCCCCCTAAAAAGGTTTTAGCTAAGATTATGGTAGAAGCAAAGGTATTAAGTTTATCCCAATCTTTATATAGATTTTTGAAGGTTTTTAAATGCAAAACTAGATCTGTGGATCCATTATTAGTGATAATAGGAACTTTTCCTCCTATATCAATGTTTGTAATTTGAGGAACAATATGTTCATTTTTAAAGTGTTTAATAGTTTTTTTAATAAGTGGGGGTTGTGGTATAAGATTACTGAGTGCATATCTAAGAGGTGGTGAGGGTGCATTAGGATGTTGTATTCCCCACTAAGTAGGTTGAGGTTAGTTTTGGATATGTGATAACTAGTTTTACATTTGCATCATTTGGTTGGCATTATTAGTTTGAAAGGTAACCATTTAGTTAAGATTTTGTAGTAATAATTGATTGGTTTGAATGTTATTTTAGCTAGTGGAAGTAACATTGGATGCATTATTATTATGTGACGTATTAAGGGTTTGAGATGCATTAGTATCATGGGATGCACTAATGGTATGAAAATCATTAGTGTCATGAGAAGTTATAATATTGGATGCATCATGGGTATTAATGTGGGTTTTTGGAATAAACCCACTAAAATTCACATCAACCATGTTTGTAGAAATACTTCACATGGAAGTGAAATAAGACATGGAGGAAGATGCCATAGTATTATAGGGAGACATGATAGAGGTTAAATGTGTGGAAGAAGTCATGAAATTACTTTCCCCAAATCCCGTGGAAAGGCTAGGTGAAGGTGATGAATGGGGTTCTCCAATATAGGGTCTCATGATGAGGTTATAGATAATTATAGGATCATTAGCTCTATGTTGGTGATTTTCATTGATGAAGAGGATAATTCTATCTATGTATTCAAGATCACTTAAATATTCTACCATTCACATGAATAAAGTTTTAAGAGTCATGGAATAGGGAGGAGTCCCATAGTTGGTAATTCTAGTGGTAACATGGAGATTACTTTGTTCTAGGTTAGTCACCATAAAATGTGTTTTACAAAATTTATTAGTATTAGTGAAACTCATCATGTTAGTTTTATTTTAATATGTAGTGTCATCAAATATATGTTTCATGATGAAAAGATTGAGTTAAATACCTACTAAGAGATAAGACAATATGTACTATAGTGAGTCAAGTTGGTCGAGTGAGTTCTATAGGAAGATAAATAGAACAACCTATAATAGAATGGGTTGAGCAGGTCAACTTAGTTATATAGCAAGACAAATAGAACATCTTGTAAGGAATTGGTTCAAGTAGCTTGACTTATTTTTGTAGTAAGATAAACATAATAGCTTGTAAGAGATTGGGTCAAGTAGATCAACTTAGTTATATAGGAAGACAAATATAAAAACCTGTAAGAGATTAGGTCAAGTAGGTTAAATTAATTATGTAGGAAGACAAACAAAATAGCATTTAAGGAACTGGTTCTAGTAGGTCAACTTAGTTCTATAGGAAGACAAATAAAAACTTGTAAAATACTAGGTCGAGTAGGTCCACTTAATTGTGTAGGAAGGAAATTTTTTAAAATGTTTTGGATCTAGATGATTTAGTTTTTAGATACATAAAAATAAAAATAAACACACAATAAGCTAAGTTGAATTAGTTGATCTAGTTTCATCACACAACACAAACTTTGTATTAACTAGCGTTAATATAAGATTGTAATACAACATAGAATATAAAACAAGAAATAATAGTGAATTTTAGAAGTTAACTAACTAATTGATTGGAAAGAAGATCAACAAGTTATACTAAAGGTCTTGATTGAAAGTGTAGTGCTATTCCCTTAACCATTGGTGTGTCTAGGGATATGTGTGGCTGACTTGTGGCTTACATACATCTTTTATAAGCTTGTTACATTTATCTATGTTTTTAGATAGGTCATCCTATGGAATAACCATGGCTAAGTAGACTATATATAGGAGGTAGTGGTTAGTCTTTAATCATCATATATGAATTATTATATTCTTATTACATTGTTGTGGAGGTTACCCCCTTGAAGTGGCTTTGCTATACTATTTAGTATTCTGCTTTGCTATCAATTATTTTTGTGTGATCTCTCATATTTAGTTACTCTATGTGAATTTATGTGAACATCTAAGTAATTTCATTAGAAGTGGTATCAAATATTCAATTTGGGAAAGTTTCTTGTGGTAGTTTTTTTAGATTTGGTGAGGCATGGCTTATGGGAAAAGAAGGAGCAAAAAAACATAACTTGCAATCTGGGAAGAATTTATTTTTTCTATCACTACAGTATTGCTCAAAATGCTTTTTAAAAAAAATATATTTAGTAAAAAAAATTCTAGACATTTTATTTTTTCCTATTGCACAATTTCAATCATTGGATTCATCTCAGTGAGATGATCACAATGGTATATTCTATCAATACACTTTTTTGTGCCAAATTTTTTAACCTAGTGCACAAAGGTAGTTGTTAGATTCATCTTAATGAGGCAATTATAATGTTATCATCTCCTGGCACACATTTTTTGGGGTAAAAACCCTCCTAGGGTTGGTTTATGGTAGGTCCTTTGACTTGGGGAAGAAAAGGGGCACCAAAAAATCCTAAGACTCCTTTTGTTGATGACATGGAATCTAGAACTTTAGATCTAGTGATTTCTCAGCTTGAGGATGACATAAAGAACTTGGTAAGGCATGATGACTTTGTTGCAATTCAATATGATGTTTTAGGGATGCGTAGAGAGATTAATAAGGTTCACACTGAATTGCATCATATCACTATGCAATTAGCTACATTTGCATCTCAATTTCAACATAACAACCCTCCACTTTAGCATTCAACTCCTCTCAACATCAATAACTCTCATACTAGTGTGAAATCGATGTTGCCAAAAGTGGATTGCATAAGTTTGATGGTAAGGATCCTCTCACTTGGATAACTCAAATTTAAAATTTATTTGAGATACATCAAAATCTTAGTTCTCTAAAGGTGATAGTGGTGTCTCTATATCTGGAACCTGAGCAGTTCATTTGGTATCACTAGTTGTGTGCTCAAAATAAAAAGAATGGTTATCCTATTACATGGTCTATTTTCAAGGATGAGTTATTGACTCATTATTGGAATAATGTATCTGAAAACTATTTTAGTCAATTAGCCAAACTATGGAAAATAGGATTTGTCAAGGATTATATTCATTAGTTTTAGAATCTCTCCTTATGGGTGGAAGACATCACTGAGGTAAATTTAACTGATCCTTTTTTGGGTGAACTCAAAAATAACATCCAATTTGAGGTTCAAATGTTTCACCCAACATTTGTATCAAAATTTATCCCTAGGGCATAAAAATAAAAAGAGATGGTCAATGGGAAAACTTTCACTATCAGTCATGTTCACACCTTTCCAACACCATCATTTTAGCAACCCACAAGATTGACACAAGTACAATTTGAAGAGAAGCAAGCCAAAGGGTAATGTTATGGTTGTGATATAAAATAGAGCAAAGACCATCCTTATATTGAAAATAAGTTGTTTTACATTGAGGGTGCCCATGAGGATGAAGATGATGAAGAGGTAAATCTTGAGGATGAAGAAGTTCCTAAGGAGGCATCTGAAGACTCTTAGCCTACTATTTATTATCATGCACTTTTAGGTATTAGTACTCCCTAAAATATTAAGGTGATGGGTTTCCTTAAGAAATAAAAAGTCACTATCTTGATTGATTCTGGGATCACACACAACTTCATCAATAGTAAGTTGGTTGCTCATTTGAACTATTTTATTTATCCAGCTCTAGAATTTTAGGTTATGATTGTAGATGGTGGTACTATCAACTATTAAAGAAAATGTCATAGTATTAATTTGGCCATGGGAGACTACTTATTAGATTCTCTTATGTTTACTATTCACATGGGTGGAGCTAACATTGTTCTATGAGTACAGTGGCTCACCACTTTGGGCACTATTGAGATTAATTTCCAAGAATTATTCATGCAATTTCATTTTGAAGAAAGGGCATTTGAGCTAAGGGGATTAAAGGCTAAATCTCCACAACTTGTTAGCTCCCATCAAATGACAAATATTCTCTATAAGGGTGCTAAAGGATTCATAGCTCACTTATTTTCCATGGAAGTACAGTCAACTCAACCATCTCCACCTCTTGGTCTACAACAAGTGATTGATGGTCATTTGATTGTTTTTGGTGATATTCCAAAAGGACTTCCACCTAGCCACATGCATGATCATGCTATCAAACTTATTCTTGGTAGTACACCACCCAATATCAGGCCATATAAACATCCTTATGACTAGAAAAATGAAATTAAAAGTATGGTATAGGAGATGTTGGCTACAAGAATCATTTTCCATAGCCAAAGTGAATATTTTTCTCCAATTGTCATGGTGAGAAAGAAATATAACACTTGGAGGATGTGTCCTAACCACAAAGAACTGAATAAGTACACTATCAAAGATAAGTTTCCTATTCTTGTCATTGATGATTTTATAGATGAATTAAATGGTGATTTTTATTTTACCAAGTTAGATCTGCATTCTAGGTATCATCAAATATGGATCCATGATGAAGACATACCCAAAACAACTTTTAGCACTCATGAGGGCCATTATGAGTTTCTGGTTATGCCTTTTGGTCTAACAAATGCACCATATACTTTTTAGAGTTTGATGAATACTATTTTTAGGCCATTTTTGAGGAATTTTTTTTTGGTATTTTTTGATGATATACTCATTTATAGTAAAAATTGGGAAGACCATTTGCAACAGGTACTCTCAATTTTGGAAAAACATTAGTTGTATGCCAAACCTTCAAAATGTACTTTCGAGGATCATGAGGTTGAATATTTGGTCATCTAGTTTCTCATGAAGGAGTGAAAGTGGATCCTAAAAAAAATCAAGCAATGGTGGACTGGCCAATTCCTAAGACACTCAAGTAACTATGAGGATTTTTGGGGCTAACTGGTTACTATCGTAGGTTTGTCAAAAATTATGGTAGCATTGCAGCCCCACTCACCTCTTTGTTGAAGAAAGACTCCTTTCAGTGGACTAATACAGCTACCAGGGCATTTAAACAATTAAAATTAGTTATGTGCACTACTCTAGTATTGGCCACTCCTAATTTTTCTAAGACTTTTATGGTTGAATGTGATGCATTTGGGTATGGTATGGGTGTCTTACTCATGCAATAAGGTAGACCACTTGTCTTTGAAAGTCATCAACTAAAAGGTAAAAATCAGCACAAACCCATCTATGAGAAAGAAATGACATCCATTTTGCATGAAGTCAAACAATGGAGAACTTATTTGATGGGTCATCACTTTCAGGTAAAGACTGATCATGATAGTCTCAAATATTTTTTAAAACAACAATTGTCATTTAAATAACAATAGAAATGGGTAACTAAGATGTTAGGCTATGATGTTGAAATAGTCTGTAAAAAAAGGCAAGCATAATGTGGTGGTAGATGCACTATCCAGGAAGGATGAATCAGTTGAGGCATTGTTATGTGCCATAACCATTTCGCAGGTAGATTGACTAGAAGAAGCATGATCAG
The DNA here is from genome assembly GCA_037957365.1 of Torreya grandis. Taxonomy (NCBI): domain Eukaryota; kingdom Viridiplantae; phylum Streptophyta; class Pinopsida; order Cupressales; family Taxaceae; genus Torreya; species Torreya grandis. Next base: position 666,559 of record JARHVA010001600.1, on the reverse strand, counting down.
AATGGAAAAATGATAGTGCTACCCATGATTTGATTCAAAATATTCAGCAAGGTTTAGGTGGATTTGAAAAATTCACATGGAAGGGTAACACATTATGGTATAAAGATAGATTATACCTATGTAAGAATTCTATTCTTAAAAAAGAAAATCCTTCAGGAACTTCATGCAACTCCACTTGGGGGTCATTCAGGATTGTTGAAAACCTATCATAGAATTAAGTAAGATATTTTTTGGGAAGGACTCAAGGGGGATGTCCAAAAATATGTGGCTGACTGTATTATCTATCAACAAAATAAAGGCAAAAACATTAAAACTCCAGGTCTTTTATAGCCTTTATCCATCCCTAACTAGTGTTGGGAAGAGGTATCTATGGATTTCATTACAGGGTTATCAAGATCTAATGGTAAAAATGTTATCATGGTTGTTATGGATCATTTCATTAAGTATTCTCATTTTTTTTCTTTATCACAGTGATTTGTTGCTAGTACAGTAGCTTCTACTTTTCTTAATACTATTCAAAAATTGCATGGGACCCCTAAGATAATTGTCAGTGATAGAGATCCCATTTTCACTAGTAATTTTTGGACTGAGTTATTTGCATGTTTGGGCACCCAATTGACCCATAGTTCATCCTATCACCCTCAAACTGATGGACAAACTAAGGTAGTCAATAAATGTTTGGAAGGATATCTCTGTTGTTTTGTTTCTAATAAATAAGATAAATGGGTTCATTGGTTGCCACTTGCTGAATGGTGGTATAATACTTTTGTTCATAGTTCTTCCAAAATGTCTCCCTTTGTGGTACTATATGGATACCATCCTTCATCCATCACTTCAACCTTGAAGGTCCATCCTAAACTTCATGAAATTGAAAAACATATTCACCATCAATAGGAGGTCTTTGCAAGCTTGTGTGAAAATTTAGCTATGGTCCAGAATCACATGAAGCAATAGGTAAATCAAAATAGAAGTGAGAGGCATTTTGACATTGGTGATTGAGTCTTTGTTTGATTACAACCATATAAGTAGATGTCATTAAGGCAACAAAAAAGGATAACAAGTTGTCCCCTAAGTATTATGGGCCTTATCAAATCTTGTAAAAAATTGGTAATGTGCCCTACAAGTTAGAGTTTCCTTTATCCACTCACATACATCTAATATTTCATGTATCATGCTTGAAGAAAGTATTGAACATAGAATTTACATTTAAATTAAGTTACCATAATTGGATGAGGAAGGTAGAGTTGTTCTTGATCATAAGGCAATCCTTCACATGCGCATTAAGCAGCTACAGTCTAGAGCGATTACAGAGTATGTGATCAAATGGAATAATCTACCATGTGAATATGCCACTTGGGAGGATGAAGAATTTGTACAAAAACATCTAGAGTTACCTCAATGTTTAAGACAATGTTGTTTTGAATGGAAGGTGCATGTTATGCTCTTAACCATTGGTGTGTCTAGGGATATGTGTGGTTGACTTGTGGCTTGCATACCTATTTTATATGATTTTTACATTTATTTATGTTCTTAGATAGGTCTACCTATGGAATAACCATGGCTAAGTAGACTATATATAAGAGGTAGTGGTTAGTCTTTAATCATCATATATGAATTATTCTACTCTTATTACATTGTTGTGGAGGTCCCCCCTTGAAATGGCTTTGCTATACTATCCAATATTCTACTTTGCTATTGATCGTTGTTATGTGATCTCTCACATATATTTACTCTATGTGAATTTTTGTGAACATCTAAGTAATTTCATTACATGTAGGCTCCCAAATATACTTTTTTATTTATTGGATATTGTCGGTTCAATATTTTAGAGTATTGACTATGGAGGATGTACCATTCTCATAGCCCACTAAACTCAGCTTCAAGGGTAAGCTAGAAGTAACTTCTCAACACTAACCAATAACTGATGCACCACACAAACAAATAGATGGATAGATTCTTAAGGTTTAATAAAGAAGGAGATCCTATGTGTTTCCAAAATATCGTGAGGTAGGTATAAACTAAAGATTGTGTTTAGCTTTGTACTATGGCTGAGTATTGAGGCAAGATTCTCATGCCATGATATATATAAATGATAGATAAGGATGGTAAATAGAGAATTAAATATCCCTTTATGATAGTAGCTAAGTACTTTGAAAATTTTAAGTACACAATTTCTAGGGAAAACCAAAAAAGTGAAAAATAAGAGCGAAGATCAAAGTTTTGAAAGTTATTATGTAATTTTTGGAAAATAAATAAATAGGTAGCCAATTGAAAGGTATAATGAGTTTGATTACTATTATTTTAGGTTAATTTACTTTACTTGAACTAGGAGAAACATAAATAGAATGAATTTGAGCTAGTCAACTTAGTTATATAAACATAACAAAACAAAGTTGAACTGGTCAACTCAGTCTATTGAAAGATAGTCTAAAAATGAACATAGTCGAGCTAGTTGACTTAGTTTTATTGTTAAAAAGTAGATACAAAACTAAATTTATCTGGTTGACTTAGTTTAATATAAAGGTAAAGTTTTATAGAACTAAAAAATTAGGAAAAATAATATTTAAATTTGAATTTTGAAAAATAACAAGAAAATGAGATTACTTAAAATTGGATAGAAAGTAAATATTGAGTTGGTTAGAATGAACCTATAAAATTATACATAATCAACTAAGTCAATGTATTAGTTTTCCTAAAGCTATTGAGTTTCTATTTTATATTGTGTTATCCATATGGTGTTTTTAACATGCAGGGGTAAAAATAGAATATTTGAATGGAGTTGATCTAGTCGACTAAATATAATTGAAAATTGATAAATGATAAAACATAATAAATTTATGTTGATCAGAGTGACCTAGTATGTTGGAAGGAAAAAAGAAAAAAATAAAATAATCAAGTAGATCGATTCAGTTAAATGTGAAAAAGTGGAAAAATAAACTATATTGATTAGACTGGTCTAGTTTTCAAAAATTTGGAATTCCACACAGAGAAAACTAAATAAAATTGGTAGGCTCACCTCATTGGAAACTTGCAAAATAAGCCCTAACTAAGTCAACTAGGTCGATGAAATTATAAAAAATTACACACAAAACCAAAATGAATTTGATTGGGTTTATTGAGTATGAAAACATATGCATATAAAGTTTAAATGGGTTCATAAGGTTAATCTAGTTATTTGTAGAGAAGAATTAAGAATCTGTAAGGATTAGATTCACATCGAGTTCACCAAAATATATGCAATCAAAACTAGATAGTTTTATAACTTATCCCACTCAATAATATTCAAGCTTAGAGAAGGTAATCAACTAACAAGTATGCTTGGAGATATGTTTAAATCAGGTTGATGACCAATAATGGATCTATTAAACCTATACTAAGGCATCTCTTATCACACTATGGCAAAGGAAAGGTTTCCAAGGCCTCTAATGAAATGCCATCATGTGATAACCCTAATTAGGTCTTATGATTGTAAATAATATTAAGAAATATAATATACTAAATAACCATGTAAGATAATTTATTAAATGTATTTACAAGATAATCTAATTCTCACCAAAGATTGTGTCACAAATAATAAAGATAGTAAACATGCAAAGACAAATCTATCTATAACATAGAATTTATCTAATCAAGGAGAGATACAATCTAATATGTATTAACTCTACAATATCTACTTATCGAATATGAAGGGCTAAGAATATACTTACCTTCATTGAAGTGAACCTGTCGTGCCTTAATCTCTCCCTTGGCCACTGGTGTTTTGAAAGAGGTTGTTGTGGGATTGTAAGGATCACAAGGATAAATCATCTCTAGGCTAAAAGACCTCTCCTATTCATCAAATCCTTCCACAAGATAAGTGATACTTCTTCAAGGCAAAAACCTAAGAAATGAAATCTCATATTGATTGTCTAAGTAGATTTATGAGTAATAATGATGCCCAATTGATTGATCCTCCTTTATAAATGAAATGAAAGGGGGTATATATAGCCATGGGTTAACCCTAAACCCTCTTGATATTTTAGCCAATGAATTCATCCTAATCAACCTCATTGGGTATAGAGCTGTTAAGTCACAAATTATGTCTACTTAACCTAACATAGTTTTGTAACATGCGATAAATCCTATAATAGGGTTGACTCGATTGAACTAGTAGGAGACATGGTAAAAATGGGTTTTTGCTTATCTGTGAGCTATTTTAGGTGGTAATCTACTTAAGGAAATGTATATACAAGTTTCAAAGCCTAGGGAAATGAATAGAAGTAGCTTGTATTGGTTTTAAGTGGTGGTACAGGGGCCAATAATCTTGTAAAGCACCAAAGGTCTACCAACCATTTTCCAAGTGCACCCATTAAGGCATGCAATTAGAGAGATTGAAATTCAATGGGTTCCTAAAGGAGAGAAAGCATTAGTAGCTAATAAAGTTTTAAAGCATTATGTGTATACATATAATTCCCTTAACATTATCCTTAAAGCTATCTATAATTACTTAAAGGAGTTTCTCAAAATTGGGTTTGTTTACTGATTCTCCAATAGAGGTTATCACATCAGTGACCCTCATATCTCTTAAAAATTTTAAGGAATCTTTCTCATGGCTTGAAAAATGTCATATCAAATCCTTCATTTTCATATGCCAATTAAGGGTGCCATCCTTTTTTGTAATTACATAACTTAGGGTGCATAAAACATCTTGGATAAACATCAGGTTTAAGTGATTAAATACACTACTTATTCAACACAACCAAAAAGGTAAGTCTTTTCTCAAATTATTTTGTATGGTTACAAAGTTTAAACACCTTTTTCCTCTTAAGTTGACTTTCTCCTCTGGAAACTCGACTATTATTCAAAATATTTTATAGCCTTGTGGTTGTACTCTATACACTATCTACAATTTCGAAAGGGGTGTGGATACTCTGTCTCTATAGTAGATTTTGTTATTCCTCATCCTTACTATTTTACATTTCATTCATACATTCTCTAACTAAAACCACAAAGGAATATAAATCATTTGTATATAATGTTGGGTTAATTGGATTCTTTTTGGATTTTTGGCCAAGGGAAACATGTTTTTCCTTTGATCAAACTCAATTTCCTCCCTTGTATTTATGTTCACTACCTTCCTCTTATTCACCCTCTAAACTGTGTCACTCTAATATGAAAACTATTGGAGACTGTAGGTATTTTAATGATTACCACATTAGGTCTTTCATTGCTTCAGCCTTGCATCTCTTTGACCCATTAGGGAACATTAAGTTCCCTTTCTTCTTCTAGTTAACTTGGGTTTTTAGAGGTAGAGGGTAGAGTGATCATTGGAGGGGAGTTATTTTTGGAGGTGATAGTAAATCATTTATTTAAATAGGGAATTGGAGATGAGGACAATTAATTCTTTTCCATGGTGAGGTTTCCCTTTTTGGGGTCACTTCAGCCACATACTTAGTCAAGTCTAGGGTTTTTACAACTATCATTATGGTTGACTATACAAGTGTGGACTATAAAAATTATATCTCTAATTAATATAAATAGTTTGGAGGGACTAGTGTTCCTTTAGAATAAAAAATGGAAACTAAAACCAAATTCTCAAAATATACTCTTTTCTTTAGAGCCTTTATTTGTGTGGATGTTGAAAGAATATAAGAATCGCCTGAACTATAAAATGGTGGCACTAGAATGGCCATAGGTAAATTTATAGCTTTAGTATTCATAATAGTAATAGAATAATCAAGATAATAAACTACCTTATTAATTATTTTCCTTTCCTCTTTAATGAACATTTGTTGGTCTAATTCCCTAGATGGAGTTTCTTCTTCTTGCAAACTTCATAGGCTCATAGATTTAGAATTTTTTAAATCTGCTTCATCTATGACTCCCTTCTCACTTAAACTTTTTTCAAAACCCATAATTGCTTCTACATTTTCTTCCTCCTCATCATTATGATAATCCATTAGTTATATTACATATACTTTCTCTTCTTCCTCTTCTTCCTCCTCAAGGGATTCTCTAAGAGTAGTGAGACTTAATGATGGTCTTTCTTCCAATTATTAGAATTTGAAGGAGGTAGGGATGTCTCTATATTTCTTATAGTAGGTGACCATGGGGGGAATGGTAGGTGAGAGAAATGATGAAAAAAATGAGGGAACCAAATTAGTAGGGACTATCACTGTAGGTGATGGTGAAGGAATGGAAAGTAGAACAAGAATGGTGGAGGGAAGAATGGATGGATAAGAGGTTAGTGTAGTTGGGAGTGTCTAAAGAGATGCCCCTTCAATGGTGGTAATAGATGGAGTTAGACCTACTTGATATTCTTGAGGGGAAGGATGAACCTATATAATAGATGATAAGGAAGCTTGTATAAAATTTGAGAGACTCACCTATATAGCTGTTGTAAGTGGACGGAGAGGTGCTAACAAGAATGTGCTCTTTTGTCTATCCTGAGGAGGTGCAGTCCTATCAACTATAATATTTGTGCCTAAAATAGTAGTATAAAATATATGTATGGAGTAAACATTGAGACTAGGGATACATTTGATAATTTCTTTTCTAATTTGGAGGTTTTCTTTCCTTTGATTGCTAGATTTTGCCTCTAATACACTAGTTTCTTCCTCTGTAGGAGAGGGAGGCTAGTCTTATCATGTTGGGTCATGAGGCTGTGTTGGAGGTCATTAATGACTCTAGGATATTTGTTCCTACTCCACCATCTCTTTTTTATTCTCTATATTAATTTCATGGTCATATTTAATGGCTTGGGCAATGCAACATCATGCTCATACTCTTGGTGACCATATGTAATGGTCACCCCCTTCTTCTCCTTAAGGGATTGGAGATAGTTCCTAACTTTTCCTTTAGGGTACCATTTCTTGAATTGGGCTACCTTTAAATTGTAGTGGGATCTAATTTTCCCTACCTTGTATAGGTGTTCCCTCACCATAAGTTAGAGTTGTCTGATGCTTATAGGGGTCTTATAATAATAGGCTTGATGTTTAAGGTTGAGTTATTAATCTATATTATTATATAGTTGGTGGGCAACCTTTTTCTATGTAGCCTTGTCTAAAATGTGGTATGGTAAAAATATATTAGGTGCCCTTATTCCTTTAATTTAGATTATGGTACAGGCTAGATAGTACCAGTTTTCCCCCATTTTTTAATGCTTCTTTTCAAATTCTCAGATATTTTGGGCATCTGAGTGCCATGAATGGCTTGGTAAACTTGAGGATAAATTTACTCACAAATCCTTGTACTTTAATTCTTTTACCTATAGACAAATAAAAAATAACCTTAACAGATTCTATTATCTACATACTTTTTAGATGGCTACCATAATTCACCATGGGCCCTGTAGATCGTACTAAGGACTACATCCAACAGGTATGGCATCATGTAAAAAATTACATTAGTAGTCCTTTGTTTATGTTTGTATATTTTTACCTTTAGTTTGAAACTAATTATCTCTTTTAGGGCCACAATTTTATTTGAAGCCAAGAGAATGTTCAACAATGAGACCCATTCCACTTATACATAGGCAATGCTAGTAAAGCCATACGATCTCTTCAGAAGGGCCATGGATATCCTAATACCAATCCTAATTTTGATGATGTTATTGGAGGAAATTCCTCCCTTGGGGTTTAGTATCTAAACTTTCACTAGCCACAATTTTAATTTCCCATATACAATGTTATGTTCAAGCCATACATTATTTGAGACTTGATTATAGGCTAAATTAAACATTGAGAGCATGAGGTATCTCTCAAATGTACTTCTAGAAATATATGCAATTGATTTTTTTCCTTTTCTAAGGTGTAAATAGTCTCTATAAAAAGTACCATTAAGAAAAATTCATGAATTAAATTGATACAAGGTATTACCTCTAGTTTAACCATTGCCTGATGAAGTCACATAGTCTTGATTGGCAGTTGGTCATCCATGTATTACTTCTTATCTTAATATATATGATAGTGTGTGGAGTATGACATTACATACTCAACTACATTTTATAGGGTTGAATAACATGGAAACTTAAAATCTAGGACACTCTTGTTGTAGACAGTGTTTATGTATTTAATGTTTTTAGTGATGGAGTATATAAAAGTGGCTTGGACATGTGTTAGTTTTGGAAAAGTCATTTAATTATCTAAGTAGTGTAATTATTTTGTAAATTGTCTGTATGCTCTTACAAATACATTAAAAAAAGATAGGGTTTTTGTTTGCTTGAGATCTCTATTTTTTAATGTATGAATAATGATGAAGTGACCTACCTTTGCTTAGATTTTTCATATATCATCCAAATTCAACACCTTGAATGCATAATTTGTATGGCATCAATGTGAATAATTACTTTAAATTTTATTCCCATTTAAATTTAAATTTTATAGTTAGATTTGGTGGGTTCTCTTATTTTCTAAATGACAAATTTTCATCAATTTTATATATTTAATCACTTCTCTTAGATGTGTCAATTTCTCAGTTACCAGCTTTTACTTTGTTGTCAAATTCATTTATTCATAATTTGGCCATGCATCCCTTGGATCATGACACTTGTTTAATTTTCATTTACTCAATTCTTTAGATTTATGATCATGTTTTATATGCTCTATCATTGTGAGTTAATGAAATTGAGCCATGTTGAATGCTCTTGAGGATGTTGGAACTCAAAGACTTGAGTCCTTAGTTGTTTGAACTTTTGAATTGTGTAAGTCTTTTAAGAAGTCTTTGTATTGTTGGAATGTTGATGTGTGGTATGATATCAACACTTCATAGACTCAGAGACTCAAATCCACATAACCATTAAGTTATTAACTTGAAATTTCTCCTTTGAAGTTCCAGGTTAACAAAATTGTGCCAACTATCAAACCCTCAGAGCTCGTAACCTTACGATCATTAGACTATGGGGTCGTAAGAACTCAGAGACTCAAGACCATTAAACTGTTAAGTTTTTTTTGAAATTTTGAGGTTTCAAGTAATCTAGCTACACTGTATTGTGTGTTCTTTAGGCTCAAAAACTTTAGACCTTTGAATTTTATTTGAATCAAACTTTGTCCTAACTAAACATGATATTTCCATGTAGATGTCCTATGGTGACCTAGCTATCGATAAAGTAAAAATTTTTTGTCAAACTATGGTAAGTTTTGAGTAATGTGGTAGTTCCATTTGTTAGGGTCTCAGAGCTCATGAGCTTTAGACCACTTAGAATATTTTTTTAAGGTTGCCACTTATCTCGATCTTGAATAATAAAGATAAGGCTTGATCGTGAATACTTTATAAGTCCTTTTCAATAGTCCCACGAACATATAAAAATCAAAGAGACACTAGGATGTGACACATTAGTTTCATTAGTCTAAACAAATCATAAATTCAATTAATAACTATAAAAACTAAATGTTTAAGATAAATCAAAATCAACGTCTAATGTTTAATTTTCATAATTTGATCTTATGTAAATTTAAATATTGAGGATAACCTTAGACTTATGAATATTAAATCCAATATCATGGATCTCTAAGGCTTATAGGACCTTGAATAAATATGTTCAAACTATAATGGGTCCCTATTTTAATTTTTTTAAATGGGGTGTGTGTTAGGTGACAACAAATGGTGACTTAGTGGGGAAATAATCTTGAGTATGTAAGAATACAAAATCTTAATAATGCATCATAACATAATTTTAGATCTAAAAAGGAAAGAATAAGTAAACCATTCCATGAAAAATATTCTCACTTCCCTATGCAACATACTAACCCTTTACATTCCTTGGATATGTGTGTGTGATTTTGTGAAATTTATTTCCCCTTATTATGAGAGTTTTGACAAAGTCTTAGATAGATACCGTAGGTTTCATTTTGACTTCATATTTTAAAAATAAATAGTAAGGAAATATTGGTAATTAATTTGATACCATATAGGCATCCATATCTATAACATAGATATCTATGATTATACTCTAAGCCTTGTTCTACTTCCAGCCAGGCATCCATATCCCTAGTAGAGATTAATTGAGTCACCCATATTTTATAATTTTTCATGATGATTTTTATTTGAAAAACAAATATAAAAAGGGTTGGGAATCACCATTGGATAAGTGTATGTATAATAAAAAATTATTTTAATCAATACACCTTTATTAGTGTGCATCCATTTCTATGTTTATTCTCTTTCACCCAAGTTTTTTTAGTATGTAATAGTGTAATTGATAGTTTGAAAATGAGAAGTCTTTTTAAAAATTTCATGAGTATATCAAAGTAAATCCCACAAGCCTATAAAACTCACTCATTCCAAGTAGAACCTAATTCAGTGATACCACATACCTTAATCCTAGAAACTCAAGCACTACTAAAATAAATCCTTGTGAATACCAATTGTGTTTCCTTTTATATTTTCCCCTTATTTTTGGCAAGTATTTTTATAACTCCAGCATAGGAAATCAATTTATTCATTATGAATTTTTTATAAAACTAATCTATAAAGCATAACAACTAATCTACCCAAATCAAAATGTTGAAAGCAAGAAACACTAATCTAGGGAAATAAGAAATATCAACCTAGAAAGTAAGAAATCTACCTTATGAAAAATTAATCCACTCTACTTATACATATAAATTTATACTTATAGTCATTCAAAAGCATATCTAGTTAGATCAACCATGAAATAATATTTCAAAAGTTGTCTATTGACTTAAAAAATGAGGTCATTACCTTAGAGGTCCTTCAAACAGAAGGAATTGTTACCTAATATATTTGATATTTGATATGGTCCAATCTATAAATTAGTAAACTTATTATGATATCATTTATTCTCATGTGCCTTATGCCATAGAATAACTAGGTCTAAAATCCTGAAGGCTTTGATTTTGGATCTCTTATCAAAGCATCTCTTGACAATGTCTTGGTGTTTACTGAAGCTATGTAATGCTTTAACTCATTCATCTTCCACCTAGACTATGTAGAGTAGTCTAGACTACATTATTTAATTTTCCCCCATATACTCCTATTTAAATTAGTATACTAGAATTTTAAGATTAATGGGGAAGACTAGTTGCTTCCCATACGCTAGAAGAAAAGGTGAAGCCTTGAGGGCTTGCTTGTGGCTTGATCTATCTACCCATAGTGCATACTTCAGTAGTAGATATCATTCTCTTGGTTTGTCTTGTGTTGAATTTTTGATATAAAATTCATTCATTTGCAAGTAGTAATTTAAAAAAAACTTGATGGTGATTTGGTTATTGTAGGCCCACTCTATAAATTCAATAGATTATAAATTTGGACCATTATCACAAACTAAGGATATTGGAGTACCAAACCTGGTCAGTATGTTATCTTCCAAAAATTTGATAACATCTAATGTTATGGAATTATTTTTAACCACAACATTTGTCCATTTGGTGCAAAATTTAGTGGCTATTAGGATAAATTTGTGCCTTATTGAATATCTTGGGTTTGTCACCCCAACAAATTCAAGGCCCCATTAATTAAAATTATGTCATTTAATGATTGGTTGTAGAGGCATGGCATCATTCACCTCTCTTTTTCAAAACACATGACACTCATGATATGTCCCAACATCATTATGGGCATATTTTAATATCATAGGCCAATAGTATCCCACCCTCAATATTTTGAGTTGTTGCATTGCTTGAGGGATGTCCATTACCTATCTCTCGATGTAGATTGTCCAGGATGTCCATAACTTGTTATTTTGAGGCACACCTCAAGTAGATGCCCTCATAGTTATTTCAATGTAAAAATCCTTTATTTATCATATAATGGCTGATTTGAGCCTAAGGTCTTGCCTCTACTCTTTGTTTAGCTTAAGGGGGCATGTACCCAAGAGTAAGTAGTGAATGATCTGAGCATACCATTCACCACCAAATATTTGAGTCTTATTGATTTATTCAATACAAATTCATGGATTAATCTCAATCATGAGATTTATGATTCCCTAACCTCTCACCATCTTGGATAGTCTAATTTCAAGATCAAATTCTTGTAATTTTTCCATCCACTTACCTATCGTTTTTCCCAATTTATTTTGGCTAAGAATGAGTTTGACAACTGGGTTTAGAATAATGGTGTACATCTTGTTTCTTAGAATGTAATGCCTAAAATTTTTCATAACTTTGATCAATGCATATATCTATTTTTCTATCATTAAGTATTTAAACTCTACATCTTTTAGATTGGTACTCATGAAGATAATTAGATGTTTATTATCATCTACCTTTTTTGTGAGTACAATTGCTATAGTGTGCTTTAAGGTAAATGAATAAAGATAGAAATATTTATTGAAATCTAAGCTAATCAAAATTAGATCTTGATAAATGGAAATTTTGATGTCTTGGAAAGCTTTTTTGGATTCTATTATCCATTATATTTTGGTGTCCTTCTTAAATATGCTATTTAATATCTTGAAAATCCCTACAAATATAGAAATGAATTTCCTTACAAAGTTTATCTTACCCAATAAATACTTCAACTCTTTCTTATTATTAGGGGGTGTCAACTTGGAAATGGCCTAGATTCATTATGGGTTAATGGAGATACCATCCTTGGTGATGACATGGCTAAAAAATTTATCTTTAGTGATTAAAAATATGTTCTTCTTTAGATTGAGTGATACTCCATATATTCTAAACCTATCAAATACTCTCTACAAATGGTCATCATGATCAACTCTATCTTTCAAAAACATTATTAAGTCATTCATAGAAATGATGATGCATTTGTCAATGAATCCCTGAAAGGAAAATTCCATATCTCACTACAAGGTTTTTCCTACATTGATTAGGCCAAAATGCATCCTTTTGTATGTGAAAGTTGTTCACTTGGTGGTGAAGAAAATTTTCATTCTATCTTGTGCTTCTACCATGACCTGACTATAACCTAAGAATCCATCCAATAAGGAAATCATCTTAGATCCATTAACCAATTGAATTATCTCATCTAGCGAGGGAAAATGATAGTTATCTTTTTCTAATGTTTAGTTCAAAATTTTTAAGTCAACACAAATTCTAATTTCCCCATTCTTCTTCCTAACTGGCACTAGGTTGGCTACCTAGGTGGAATGCCTGATTAGAAAGACAATCCTAATATCCAATAGGTTTTATACTTCTATTTACATGGGTGGTTTCAAAATTATATTTATTAGTTTTTGTCTTTACCTAAAAGGCTTATGTTTTGGCTTCAATGGGATGGTATGTGTGATGATCCCAGGGTCGAAGACTTATCTTCATATGTCTAGGTGATCACATCTTTATCTTTTGTTAGTAGACTCCTTAAATTTTATTTTTCACTTTTAGTGAAACTCATATTAGTGTTCACATACTAGGGATGTTATTCAGTGCCTAGATTCTTCTTGATAAAATCAGCTTCAGATGATTTAAGCTACTTATTTTGATCTTGTGGATCTACATTGAAAGATCCTTCTATTAAGACCATCATGTTCCTTTAGTTGTAGGACACCATCTTCTCTAAGATATTAAATGTACATAGTTTTAACATCTTTTTCACCTATTATCTAGGATTTGAAAGCTCTAGAGTTATTCATGAATTTTATAGTTTGTGAGCATCCTCAAATACCCAAAAAAATTCCACATTGTCTAGGATAGAGGGACAAAGAACCATCTCCAGAGATAATTTCTTCATCTTGGATTCTTGGATTAGTGCTATATTTTTAACTAAAGTTATCAATGAATTTGATGTCTAGTTTATTTCCCTTGGGATGGCTCTAATATTGAATGATTTAAAGGATTTGATTAGATCCCATACTTGATGCTTTTACTTATTTAGATAATAGGGTTTGCATTGTATTTCTTTCTAATTTGGTTAACAACCAATTATGAATCACAAAATATCTATGACTACTTGACATTATACTTTAGTGAAAATTATAGATCAATCATTAGATTTTTGTACTCAGTTGTATTATTGGTGTAAGGGAATTATAGCCTACATAAAACTATATATTACTTCCCATCTAGATTAATCAAGGCTATGCTAATGCCTAAACTTTGTTTTGATTTGGATCCATTGAAATGGAGAGTCCATAACTAAGAAGGACCTTCAAGTTCTTGTTCATGAGGTTCTTGATTGGTGTTAAAAGTGTACACACCTACATGTGAGGATACAAAGTCAACCTTTTAATTCTTAGAATTGTACTCTGTGATTAGGAAATTCATATTTAGTTATCTATCTACTCAGATTTGGTTAGCTACTCCTTTTTAAGTTAGTCACATGTGTGAGAAATTTGTATCCATGTACCCATTTAGAGTCTTTGACCAATTGTGACTCAGTAGCAATCTATAAGCTTTTGGAATGTCAATGCCCATAATATTTATGTATTGTTATATACATGGATCAGATGCAAGATAGATGTGCATATTTGTCATTTCTCCAACACATGGGATAAAAGACTTATCCAATTGTAGGACCACTCTTTTTTTACGTATTTGGGGTCAAACCCAATTTATTACATGCAACAAGAGGAATCACATTAACTAAGGCACATGAGTTAACTAAACAATTATGCACATTTTTTTTAATATTCTTGTAGTTAACAGAAAAGGTGGTACCTCAAGCTTGTCCTAAAATTTTAATTATTCCTCTATAACTTATAAAAATCATGGATCTCATATGTATTGTATTTAGGTTAATTTTCATCCTCCACTAAGAATGGGAATTCATAAGTCTCAAAGACCATCGATGTACTAGGATGTTTAAAATCAGTAGAGGAAGATGGATCTATTGGATTTATAAAAACTTCTTATTTATCCATTTCTTTATGAAACATATCAAAGGTAGTGTATAACTTTATGCAGTTTAGTTCACCATGTTACGTTGTGTTATGGACTAGCACCAATTAGGAAGGGTTACTTCTATGATATTTACCTCTAGCATCCTATTAGGTGGCTATTGTTCTATGTTTTTTTTTGTATGTTTTTTGAAAGGCATGTTTACCTATAGAATATGAATTTGTTATTGGTATTCTCTTTACCAGTGTTCTCCATGCACTTTTGCATGTTTAAAAACTCATTGATTAATTTCTACACCATCTGTTGGGTAGCTTCTAGTTTTATTTTTGTGGATTCATAAGTAGTACCCTATGTAGTAGTAGTATTAACTAGCATAAAGGACTACCTCTTGATTTACTATTTAGATGCAAACACATATTTTTTCAGGAAGCCAAGGTATTGGTTAGGTGGGGCATGGGCTAAAGGTAAATGGGTATACACCTAGTTTTGATTCTAGGACACAATATTCTAATTTGCATTTAGAATTATGCCAAAGTCCAAAAAAAAAAGACCAAGATTAAGTAGGTCCAAGGCTTGTGACTAAGGGTTCAATTTGTTATCAATGTTGATAGATGTAGTGTAATCCAAATATAACTTATCAATATTAATCACTCTACATAGAAAGATAATAGTTATAGGATACAAGGTGTTAGTCATAGGATCTAAAGTGTTCTTAGACATTTCAAGGGCAAATGCTTTAGTAGGTTTGTAAATAGCTTCAATCCTATTGTACAGCTTTTGGAACCTAACATTAAAGGCTCAAATTGGTTCATTTAGTTCTCCTATCATGCTTGAAAAGTGTTGGTATACAATGTTTTCACTGGTGACTTATCCAAACTATGCCAAAAAAGTGTTTTGACATTCATAAAAAGATGTGATTAAACATTTAGGTACCTTAAGAAACTAGTCATAGGCCATATTTTGAAATGTAAATGGAAAGATTCTACATGCCACATCCTTGTGGACTATATTAAGTATTCCCAAAATAGTTTTAAAATCCTTTATATGTTATTTAGTAGTCCCAATTCTCAAGGGAGAAAAGGAAGGAATATATTTTTCACTTTTTAAGTCACCCCTTCAGTCGACATTGAACTCAAAGAGACCTTATAAATAGTTGTACACTTATACACTATCAAATTCCTATATCAAACTAGTGCACATATTATTACCCATTTGCACCCTCACACAAGTATTAATATGAGCTCATAAGGAATCTATGGTATGCATCCCATGAAAGGATCCTTCATTACACTAGCATGGAATGTAGGTCAAGGTATACAAGCCTTCCCAACCTTGAGAAATGAAATAGAGAGGTGTTCAGGTTTATTCTAGATCATGAAGGGCATACTTAAGATATCTTATATTATTTCACACCTTTATCCAAAGAATTATTAGAATTTAAATGATGAATTCTTGAGTCAAAAATCAAATTCCCCATTTTCACCCTTGAAATATGAAGACTATGATCTCAAATTGCATTGCATTCACTTCATATAATAGTGCAGGTTTTAAATAAGGCACATATCATGAAGATCACCAAAAGGACCTTAGTGTAGGAGGATATTGGGAATTGAGCATTACCTCATAAGATTTCCCTCAACACCCTTCACAAGTGCATAGCCATACTATATAGTTGAGTCTTTATGTAACTTTCAGCATGTAGCCATGCATAAGACATAAAAATATGGGCATGCAACATAGCCATTGCCTGCATAAGATGATGAGGTAAAACCTAAAGATGCATCTAAGTGCCCATACATCAACAAAATATCCTAGTTGGATTAGCATGTGACCACCATAAATGTGAATGATGCTTGAGTTTGATTAGATACTAAGGGAATTGAATCAGGATAGAATCAAATGCCAAGGCAACTATTAGGTTGTCAAAACATGAGCATGTAATCTCTTTTGACAAATATCCCAATTATTTCTCAACATTAATATTAAATACTATAACTACCCTGATAGTGGGTAAAATTTTAATTAATTACCTGAGGGATCATCATTTCTTATAAAATCCTGAGTCTTATGTTAAAGGGGGTTGACATTTTTAGGCACCTTTATGCTATCAGAATCTTCCCCCTCAGATCACTTATATTGGCTAAACCTTACACCTTAATGAAAATTGATTTCACCTCCCTATATTGTTATTACATCATGTGTGTGATTTGTGTTTGTTGATATTTTTCTATTGATAATTTTTGTCCCTTTCATTATTGTATACTCCCAAAAACTTAGCATAGAATCGATAACTCATCTATAAGTCATATTCTGAGCACACTTGAAACTGTATAGGTTGTCTATGGATAATATTTGTCCCTTTTAATTTTTCATTGCATTCTCATTCCTCAATATGAAATACTTATGCATTTGTAGTATTTATGGTGGAGTATGTGTGATATTATCCCATTCTCTGCAAAATGTAGTATGCTCACCAAGGTAGTGGAAGTTTTCACTCTATTCTTGGTACATCACCCTTTTACTTTCTAGCAACACCTTACCTTCTCCCTCCCTTTTCCCATTATCAATTTTAGGTTTAGTGATAGTTTTATATTTCATTCTTCTCTTTATAGGTCTATGCATTGGTCCTAAATCAAGTGCATCTAGAATAGAAGGAAGTTAGCCTAATCCATAGGTTCATCCCAAGGAGCGTAAGAGTATCACATCTTGGAGGATGATCCCATTGTTATAGAGATAAAATAAATAGCTCTCTGGCATGTGAGATCCCTTTATAATCATAGGTGCACATTTCAAGTGACAATAGTTTCTAGCACACCTAGTAGGATGAAGTTTAAAATTTTCTAAGAGAATTATGCTACTCTCACTGATTCAAATATTGACTACATTTGGTAGAGCACTTGGTGAATCTAACTATTCCTATTTTTTAAGACTCACCTTTTATCTATATGACAAGATAGACGAGATCATCTTCAAGAAGCACTGATTTTTATTTCATTGAGATACCTATAGTGTCCATAAGAAGGGGAATTAGAGTATATTTATCTCTAATTAAGAGGGCAAGTGATGCAAATTGGAATTCTCTTAGAGCTTAATGTACACCTCCATTTGGCCAATCCCCTGAACATAAATGAATATTATTCCCTATCCCCTTTTTGGATAAATAAATAAATCAATCCTTTATTCCCTTTAATGTAGACAACCCATTAATTCTTCCCTAGTATGATGATATCCCCATAGCTTCTCTTAAAATCATCCCCTACTTAAATAGAGAAACTTGAACTATGCTTGTAGAACACATACAAGGCATGGTAAATATGTGTTTAACTCACAATGTGATCAAAGATAATGCCACAGTGCAAATCCTCACCTCTTCTTTGAAAGGGAAAGCACTCCAATGGTATTACATCTTGTAGTCTAGTTCTATTCATAATTGGGATGAGTTAGGCATGATACTTATAAGCAATTTGAATAAAAGAGTGATCACTTGTTATTGATATAACAACTCATGACCATCAAAAGGGCTCAACATTAGTAGATGGTTGACTTTAATTTCAAATTATATATGAATTGGGATTCAGTTTCACCCCTGGTAAGGCTTAATCCTAATACTATGTTCTTTTACTTCTTAAGAGCATTGAATAATGACATGGATGTAATGATCCAATCAATGAGTGGCACAAAATTACCAGATGCCTATGAGGTTGCTATGCACACAAAAATTCTTGATCCAAGTATGAAATATTATGCCAAGACCCACTATGCCCTTATATCTTGATCCCCCATGCACAAGTTCACCTATTCTACCTTATGTCCCAACTCTATCCCCCATTATTATTACTATCAACCCGCTAATCTCATATTCTACACCCTTGAGTGAGCTTTATAATGTTAAAATCTTATTAAAAATATTTGAAAATAAACTAGTGGTGATAAAAAAGTAGCAATCATAGCATTCTAGGTCATATCAACCCTTCAACCAGTAATATCAATCGAGAAAGCCTCCCTATAAACATGTTGCATCAAATCAGAACTAGCTCACATATAATAAGCCACCCTATATACCAAATCTTAACATCACAAGAACCTCTAAAAATCTTGTCCTTATGAAAAATAACATGGCATAGGAATATGGATGGTGTTATCTGAATAATTAACCACATGATCAAGTTATGTGTGTGAGTGGAGTAATAAGTAAGGCACCTATGGTACAAAATGTGCCACCTCCTTAGGAGCCTCTACCTCTTTTATATTAACTAAGGGATAAACCATAGATGAAAATGCAATAACAAGATAGATCTACCCTCTCAAATTGTTAGGAGGGTGACTTCAACTATGTGAATCAAAATTAAGTACCAAACATAAAAAGTAACCCCATTATTTTTGATACAAGACTCAGTGAGAGAGAAATGATGGAGGAACCTTATTCTTTAATCTCTATAACCTTTGAACCATAATTTCAACACATATATGTCTAAGTTAAATTCACCTACATAACCCTCACACACATAAAGTAGGCTATATAGAAAGAAATCTAGCCCTAGACTAGTGCACAAACATGCAAGGAAACTATAATTTAAAATGTGTAGGTTAGATGGACTCAAATCCCCTTTAACATAATCAAATAGATGAATAAGACTGGGCTAAACATTTCCATGTGGTATGCTCTTACCATTCCTTTGCAAAGGAATCTCCTATAAAATGCCCTTAGGGATTTCCAACCTCATGAGACATCATAAAATATGCCTACTACACATATAATTCTATGCCAACCTAAGGAAGAAGTGTGAAAAATGAATAATCCCCCCTATTCTACATCTCCTTGATCATTGATAAACATCTTGTACATAATTTTATGATAGATTTAGGCATGATCAATTTAGTGATGCCAAATAAAATTGCATATGTGTTAGTCATAGCATATGATCCTATCTCAAAAGAGGTCATCCAATTAGATGAGACAAAAATAAAAAGTGGGAATTGTTAAAGAATTGAGTCTTAATTTACATGTGTGTCTGAGCCTTTCCATTGTGTATGATATTTCAGTCATTGACTTGCCCCCTTAATTTTTTATATGCCTCTCTTTAGATTTCACTAAAAAATTAGGTAGATATCTATCTTCAAATTAGTCACACATGTTCTTTAGAACCAAATATAGGACCAAGGTGACCATCAAGATCGAGCCTATCTCAAAGAATCACATAAATCTATACACTTTGATGAGGCCACCAATTTCTCTATTTTGTAGCCTCATCCATACCTAGTATATATCTTTTTCTATGAAAATCCCCATAACCATCCATGACTCATACAAATGAATGAATTTATGATTGTGTGTGTGTGTGTGTGTGTGTGTGTGTGTGTGTGTGTGTGTGTTATGTGTGTGTTATGTTATAAATTATGGATGATTTTTCCTTGATTATATTATACTTATGTAACTTTATTTAACAAGCATTTGAAGGATAACGTAAGGATGTGGGATCTAATTTGGGTACAACACTTATAGGCTAACTACAATAATTGTAGGCTCCACCTACAGGCTACCCATAGCCACTACAGGTTGCTCATAGCAACTGTAGGCTCTACCTACATGTTATCCATAGCCACTATAGGTTTCCCATGACAACTATAAGCTCCACCTACAAGCTTCCTATAACCATTGTAGGTTTCCCATGGCAACTATAGGCTTCACCTACATGTTTCCTGTAGCTACTGTAGAGTGCCTATAGAAACTATAGGCTTTACCTATAGGTTCCCTATAGCCACTATACAAAATAGAGCTATTATTGTGAACAGATCTTAAGGACACATCTAACTATCTTAAAAATTTAATGGATGATTGAAAATGACCATATATATTATATGGGCTCCCTACATGCAAATAAATTTGGATGTGTTGCCAAAGATGAGAAAGATAAGAACAATGGGAAGGAGACAAAAAGAAATAAAACAACAAAATAGTATACCTTTTCATTAACCCAGTCAAGCCTAAAACAAGTAACTTCAGTTACTAAACACTTAAAGGTTGACTGGGGTAGTTTCTAAAGTATTTTTATTTTTCCTAGTTTGGTTTCTCTGGTTAAAAGTTAATAAACTACCTTTTGTATTTTATGGTAGAACCTAGATCAGATTAGGAGTTAGTGAAGCTAAAATTGAGATTGGATACTTAATAGAACTATAGAAGTAATTGCATTGTAATCTTATATAGAAATATTTAATTTCTATATATTTGAGTAATGAGAAATTTGATTCTATAATAAGCTTTTGCAAATCTCTCAGAGAAGGATTGGAACTCAGTTTGAACGAGGAAGGGGCCCCTCGAAAGAAGTTATAGTGAATATCTTGACCCTCCTTAGTTAACAGTGTGTAAGTAGATTTCATTATTAATTTGATTATATAAAGTGTGATGCATGTCTAATTGATAAGTGTGAATTAGCTATGTATTTTTATCATAATAGTTTCATAGTATAACTATCTGATGAATTCAACATAAGTTCATTATACTGCAACTAATAAAGCAGGCTAATTTATGAATCAATAATGCATATATAGTGCTGACATCCTTGAAAAGTGTACACACCCTGGGTTCATAATTAATGTTAATTAGACTCAATAATATGGTATTCACTAGATAATTAGTCTGTACAACATTTTAGTGCCATTACCGAGGAGGGTGTTAATTATTGTTTTTTAAAAATCAATCATTAATTTTTTAAGATTAGTTAATGCACTAGTCTACCCAGTTGGAAAATTTGAGTGAAGACACTATAGTATCTTATGCTAGATGTCTAAGTTCCTGAACATATAGTTTTAACTAGGAAAGTTGAGTGAGGGCACTACAATGTCTTATGTCAGATGTCTAAGTTTCTAGAAGTAAATGGTGTATAGCCTTGAATGCCTCTTTGCAATCTTGTAATTTACTTAATTCATGTTTTTAGGATTTATTTCTTGTAAGAGTGATTTATTTTCTATAAATTGTGCTTTTAATTTTCCTACTTTTAGTTCTTGTTTCTAAAATAAATTTCTTGCTTCCTAGAGTAATTTTCTCACTTTTAGTAGATAAATTTACTATTTTCTAGAAGTAAAATTTCAATTCTATTTGTTTTGATTTATGCACTCCTTTATTATACTTTTTACTTATTCTAAAATAACCCCCTAGAACACTCAAAAAATAAAAAGATACTAATCCTACGCAGGAAGGAACATGATAGCTGAAAGGTGTAGCACAACATTTATGTAGAGAGAAAGAGATTCTCAAGGGAGATTCCTACCAAAAAAGTCATAATTTTCTACCAAGAAAGAACCATAAGAACCTATAGCAACTAAGAATCCTATTGAAAAATACAACATAAGCTAGAGGAATCTTAAAGAAGGAAACACTACAAATTGAAGGAAGCATCATGCAGAAGAAGTACTATTGGCTTTGAAAAAGGAAACAAAAGTAGAGGAAGCATTAGCTAAGTTAGTAAGGAGAAATGAAAGAGAATAACTTCATGAAATAAACACTCTAGAAAGTAGCATCAGAATAACATTTCATCAAGGATTTCTTGAATAAATCTAAGAAATCTCAGGAGAATCTTTAGATTTCTCATCAAGAAAAAAGATTACGGAGCAGCAAATAAATGTTTACTATTGTACTGATGAAGGGACTGATACAAAATTTGAAGATGTGATCTTGAGTCCCTTTGGTATCCATATCATAATAAAATACATCATGAACAAAGAATGATACTTTATGGATGATAATGGGACTCTAGATACAGTTACTTTTGAATTTCATATTCCAGATGTAACAGACGTAACATAAATGAAAAATATCTTACCCTCAACCTTGCCCAATTTTAGAGGTACATTATCAAAATACACAAACACATTTTTATTTTAATTTGATATCCTTTGTAGAATCTATAACTACATGTAGGATGCACATAAATTGAAACATTTTCGAACCACCCTCGAGGACTCAACACTTCATTGGTTCATGGGACTGGGTAGTAATTCAGTCCTCACTTGGGAGGATATGAAAAAGAAATTTATAATTATCAAGAATATGGACAAGGAATAAGTTACAAAAGAACTGAAATCTTCAAGATGACTGAAGACAGGGATGAATCTTTGGAAGACTATGTTAAATGGTTCATATTCAATGTATAGAAATTCAAGCAAAGTGCACTAGGAGAAGAACCTCTAAAATTCATCTTCTTGAAAGGAGTCTGATAAGACTATATAGAAGCCTTAGACCTAATGAGTGGGGGATATATCTCCCATCTACCATTTGTATACATTAAGGAATTGAACAAGAACTATTCTAGGTCTGCCATAAATAAAGTTGGAGGTAGCAAGCTTCTACTGGCAGCTGTAAGTGGCCTATCAAAATTTGAAGTTAGTAACCTATTACTAGACATGAAATAGGATATCATTAGTCATTTGGACACATAAATGGATATCCTACACTAAATTAAAAATCAATTATCCTTGGATCAAGCTTTGACCATCTATTGTCTAGATTTTAAGATAAGGAAGATAGATTGTAGGTGTCATGAGGTTCAGGGTAAAGTAGCTAACATTACAGCTCAAGAAATAGAAACACTAGAGATACATGATATAGAAGGAGATGGAGATTAATTTTTATATGTTTCAGTAAGAAATCCATGGATTCAATGACCATCTTATCTAGGCATGAGACAAAATCCACCTTTTGCAAATTCTACTTCCTTTAATTCACAACTTATAAATACTACTCCCAACTGGACTAGTCTATGGATGAATGCCACATCTATTAATTCTAGTTGGTATCCACCTAAAAAAATATACCCTACCACCTCCTGGTAACCTCCATAAAATTCATCCCCACCTCCTAATTCTAACTGATAGCTACCTCAAACAAGATACCCCACCGCCTCTTGACAACATCCATAAAATGCATCCCCACCTTGGATACAAACTTGCCAACCACCCAAAGGCCCACCCTTCATAAACTAGTGGTAGCATCATTGGAGACCAAATAAACCTTATGGAAACCTTCAAGGATGATTCCCTTCAAAACAACAACAATAACCTCCTGCTCTGATGCCCAATATAAAAGCTGCACATAAGCCTAATCAGTGCCCTATTTAACCCATGTAGAGCCCTAAAAATAAGTTGGTTCAACCAAAATTTAGTAATGAACCTATCTAGTATCCAACATATGTGGTGAACATTAGTGAAGTTCACCTATATTCAATGAAATTTCTACCACCTCTAGCCCCACCCATAATAATGGAGTCAAATCAGGAAACTCTAGAAGATCATGCTAACCCACCTTCACCATCATAAGAACTCTCTAAAATAACAAATAAAGTTGTTACCAAAATAGACCCACCATTTCTATAATGTCTTACCCTTCAATGCCATGCAATTGATCTTGAATTTGATTTCATAGGACAACTCAAAAAGCTATATTAAAATTCCCCTCTTCTAAGATATTAAAGATGTGCCCATCTATTCCAAAGTTGTTAGAGACTTATGCCTACATAAACTTGGAAGGAAAAAGAAGGATATCAACATAGTGCATGTGATTGGCTAGATGGCAGACCTTATGATCGAAAACACCTTACCAAAGAAGTATTTAGATCCAAGATGCCTAGTAGTAACAATCCAGATCCATGATCAATAGTTGTCAAATACATTAATAGATTTAGGGGCTACAATAAATGTAATGACAACTAAAGCCATACACAAACTATAGTTGAATAATATTCATCCCACATCTACAATGCTACAAATGGATAATAGGTCTATAGTCATACCATAAGGAATCATTGAAGATCTTGTCATTACTATAGATTCTTGGGAGTATCTTGTAGATTTCATTATGATATGGCTTAAATCTAATTTGGATGGATATCCTCTTGTCTTTGGATGTCCTTAGCTTGCCACAACTAATGCCTTCATCAGTTGAAAATCAATTGACATGTTGATCTCCAATAGTAACCACACTAATAAGTTGGTCCTCTATCCCCCAACATAGCCATCCTTGGTACCAGAGCATATGTTATGGGTTAAAGAAGATGAGACAAAGCAACCCCCTTGGATTCATATATTCACCATAGACCATGCATGCACCTTGGATGACCAAGAAGATGATACAATTATCTCCAACATTCTCCAAAATAATTACCAACTCATTGTACAGATCTCAGCCACCTACAATGTGTTGAGTGCCCATTTTCTAGCTTCTAAGAAGCAGATAAATTTGATGCATCTGTACAGAAAATATTCCACCAAATATTTACTCATAGCTATAGCCAAACTAAATACATTAACAATATATAAATGACAAAATCACTCTCATGAAAATTGAAATCTCTCCAAGAAAAACATTTCTTATTAATAACAAGTTACAGTAAAATGAGTAAAAGCACCTAGTCAACATGTTGCATGCAAACCAACGTGATTTTTCATGGGATTATGAGGACATACATAGAATTAGCCTAGAAACATGTACACATCATATCTATATCAAATAAGAGTTTCAACCAATTAGATAGCCATAACGTAGGATGAATCCAGCTCTTAGAGAAATAGTCAAAGTAGAATTATAGAAACTATTGATTATTGGGTTTATACACCCCATCTCAGACAGTGAATGGGATTCACCTTTGGTAATTGTACCAAAGAAAATTAGATAATGGTGTGTATGCATAGATTATAGGAAACTTAATACAGTAACCAAAAAGGATCATCTTCGTCTGCCCTTCATTGATCAAGTGTTGGATACACTAGCAGGGAAGAAATATTTTGCCTTTCTATATGGCTTCAGTGGTTATAACTAGATTAACATTGCTCTTGAGGACCAGGAAAACACCACCTTCAATTGTCCTTAGGATACTTATGCTTATATTGTATTATCTTTTGTGTTGTGTAATGCTCTTACAACATTCTAGAGGGTTATCTTGAGTATCTTTGAAGATATGGCAAATGAATGTGTAGAAATTTATATGGATGACTTCACTATTTATGGAGAAATATTTGATGAGTACTTGAACAACTTGGAGAAAGTGCTACAATTCTATCAAGATCACCATTTATCTTTAATTCACTAAAAACACTGCATGCTTATGATAAAAGGCATTATCTTAGGCCACCATGTATCTGCTGAAAGAATTAATGTTGACCCTACAAAAATCAGCATCATAAAAAATCTCCCTATTCCTCAAAAACAAAAAATATTTCAAGAGTTTTTAGGACATGCTAGTTACTACAAGAGATTTATCAATAATTTTAGAAAATTAGAAGCACCATTATTTACTCTCTTGACTAAAGACGTTGAATTCGTCTAGATTCTTGCCTATGATATAGCCTTCAAATAATTGAAGGAATTATTGACCACCACCCCTATTCTATGTGGTCATAATTGGAAGCTTCCCTTACATATTCACACAAACACTTTAGATATTACCTTAGGATTTGTGCTAGGCCAAAAATAGGGAGCACTCAATTTTTCTATCTATTTTATAAGTAAGAACCTATAGGCAACATAATTAAATTACACAATTACGAAAAAAGAGTTCTTGGTAGTAGGCTATGCTATCAACAAGTTCTATCACTACATCACAAGGTATCAGGTCTTTGTTCATACAAACCATGCAGCCATTTGATACCTTATAAACAAACCATTTATCCCAAGTAGAGTGATAAGATGGCTACTCTTATTACAATAATTTGATATCACCATTATAGATAAGCCTGGTAGGAACAATGTCAGGGATGATTGCTTATCATGTCTACAATCTCTTGAAGAAGACACCATAGTGAATGACTCATTTTTAGATGAGCACCTATTCTCTCTTACCTTTACCACACCTTGGTATGTTGATATTGCTAACTACCTTGCCATAGGGTTACTCCCACAACACTTCCTTCCTAAACAAAGAAGAGATTTGATTCAGAAAAGTGGTAGGTATTCATGGCTATCTAGATTTTTTTTGTATACTGGGTTTCACTCCATCATCAGAAGATTTCTCAGAGAAGATGAAATTATAGATATCCTCAAATCCTACCATGATGAATCCTATGGAGGTCATTTTGCATCCATGTGTACAATAGTAAAAATCTTGAATACAGGATATTATTAGCCCTCACTCCATAAAGATGCAATATGGTATACTACTCATTGTGACAAATGTCAGCATATGAAGAGACCTACACATTCAGATACGATGCCTTTGAAGCCTCAAATGGTGCTTGAACTATTTGAAAAATGAGGCCTAGAATTTGTAGGACATTTTTATCTAAAATCTAACAACAAAGAGTACATACTTATATGTACTAACTTTTTCACTAAATGTGTGGAAGTCAAGGCTCTTACACATGCTAGGGATGAGAAGGTGTCAGCTTTCCTTTATGAATAAATATTCACAAGATATGGTGTGCCATGATAAATAGTCATTAATCAAGGACCATAATTCATTATGACTTTAATTACTAATTTGGTCCAAAAATATGAGATTAGGCATAAGAAATTAACTCGTTATCATCCATAGTCCAATGGACAGGTAGAAGTCACCAACAAGAAGTTAAAAAATATATTGACCAATATTGTTAGTGTGTCCCATAAGGATTGGGAGGCTAGACTTCTTGAAGCTATTTGGGCTTATAGAATCATGTAGAAGACTATTACAAGCTTCACCCTATATGAGTTGGTCTATGGGAAGAAACTTGTCTTGCTAAGAGAATTTGAGCATAAGACCTTACGAGAAGTACTAGCACTTGGGATGGATATATCTAAAGCATAGAAAAAAGGCTTATGCAACTGAATGCTTTAGATGAATATAGATAGTAGGCATTATAGACCACAACAATTTTATAGCACTAGCAGATTAGATGGCATGATAGGTACATTAATACCAGGCAATTCAATGTAGGAGATTGAGCCCTTCTTTTTGATTTAAAATATAAGGATCACAAGGGCAAACTCCAAACCATATGGCTTGGTCTATTTGAGATTGAGCATGTTTATGACAAGGAGTGCAACTCCAAACCATTGATCTGGTAAGATTTTGTCTACTAGTCAATGGCCATAAATTAAAGTTATACAAAAAGCCACTCACTCAGGAGGAGTTTTTTAAGCACATCCACATGTAATTACAAAATGGATACAATGATATGTTGGATCAACATGATGTCTCACTAGACAAAGGGAGAACTAGCCAACACATAGATGAAGAATGAAATGAGAACATCCCATCCCTCTTTTGGCATGAAAACTGAGACCTTCACTTGGTCCTTGACTAATCATCCTCACTGCTGACTTGACAAGGACCCAAAATAAACATTCTTGTGTAGACAATATTAGGAGTCAAATAATAATAATAATAATAATAATAATAATAATAACCTTTTTTAGACATTGTTGGTAGTTTTTGGGTAGAAAACTAGCCTATTGGCTACCCAAAATTATAAAATGGGCCTAAATAGAAAATTAGCTTACTAGTTATTTAGGGGTAAAAACAAAAATAAAAAATAAACAATCATTCTGAGAAAATTGTTCATCTTCCTCCAATTACCAAAGGATATTTTGTAGCTACTACAGGCACCTCCTTCAGTTGCTACAAGCTCTTATATAGCTAATATAGGCACCTCCTTCAGTTTCTACAGACTCTTTTATAGTTGTTGTAAGCACTTTTTCCATAGTTGATCATAACCTTGTATTTGCTATGGGCACCATATCTGATTACTATAGGCATACCCTAACATCTCTCTAAGCATATGCAGGATAGTCCTTCCCAAACTATAAGTTATGGCCTTGGATATGAGATTATGAGCATACAAGGAAGATACCATACTAGCTAGAGGAGGAATAAAGGAGGATTAGAGCAAAAAATTCAAAACCTTGCTTAGGCCTACCCCTGAATAACAAGGCAAAGTCACTAGGTAGAATCTATAAGAAGTAAGATAGTATAAAGACAAATCATGCAGGCTCATGAAGAGGAAGATCATAAATTAAAAACACCTTTAGCTACCCTCTTCCATGTTCATGTAGCACCTGACTTGGATCATCTAGATCTACAATAACCACCTTGTGTTAGGAGAGAAATAATCTCTCATCCAAGTCTAAGACCCCTATTCTAGTTCCATATATGCTATCATGAATCCCATGTAGGTGCACTGAGGCCACCATAGAAGCCTACCATCCTATGATCTCATAATTAATCTAAAGGGGCCCATTTCAATCTAGTTACAACTACAATTATAATTATTTCATTCTATCAATCACTCGCATGCAAACACTCACATGCAAATCCTCAACATCACCCTAGGTAAACTATTAAAAAGGTACATCATATATTTTGATCATTGAAAAGTATTCATTATTTTAATATAGCATGTATGATATTGAAAATTATATTAAATCATGAAACATGTCATTCATTAATACCTCTCAACTCACACTTAAACCCAAATGATGATGTCCCAACCCACACTTATACCCTTAATTATGACCCTATTCTATCCCTTCTATCATATTCACTCCATGTCACTTGAGGATATGTGACGGCTCATATGGGGGGAGGAAGCTATGGGTGAGAATACCATGCATTATAGGATCCATATGTGTAGGATTAGATGCCACAATTAATCCATAATACCCTATATAAAAAATAATCAAATTGATTACTTTCCTTTGTAAGTACAACTATTCATGCAAAACTGAAGCACATCATAACCTGCAACCACAAACCACCATTGTTGAACAAACCTTGCTTTGCTACATGTAAAATTTTATAAGCCAAATAGAGTGTGTTACCAATTATTGGTTGAAAAGATTAACAAAAAAGCTAAACTTAGTAGAATGAGAGGGTCAATTGTGAGGAGAGAACTCATGGATCATAAGCAACTTTAGGGAGACCAAGCCAGTTGGGTTGTCTTTGATAGAGCTATTTGGACCACTTGTTTTGAGAAATTTCAGCATTTCTTAGAACCCCTTACTAGAGAATTTGTAGGATCTTTTACTGGATATCAAGTTACTATACATGACATCACATTCCTAGTCTCTAAAGAACTAGTGAGCCAAGCAACTAAGCTACCAAGTATAGGAGAGAAATAGTAAGATAAACCTAATTGTCAAGAAGCTAGACAATAGTTTTGTTAAGGAGATGAAAGACTAGTACTGAAGAAAGGTGGTGTGGAGAGACTCAGCTTACTTGTAACTTGGAGGGAGATAGCCTCATACATAATCATAAATATGACCTATGAAGGAAGGTATTCCCTAATTTATACTCTTCAATTTAAATTTATGAATCATTTAAGGCATGAAAAACCATTAATGTTCCAAATCACTTTTAGAACATTCTAAAAAGGAGTCCAAAGAGTAACAGAAGGGTATTGAAAAAGCCTTATCCCATCATTGCCTAATATGGTTGATAACTAAACATGAAATAAACTCTGTCAGGCCTGATCTAAGTTGGAAACAATTTTTAGCCCTAAGAAATAATGAACCTCAACAAGAAGAGGGTAATAATGAGGAGGAATCCCTTGAGAAGTAGGCCTAATAGATTATACAAGAAGATGTTATGGGCACTAGTGCTACTATCTAACTTGTAGCTACTGAGGGTCCATCTGAAACTATGATGTGTAGAAGAAAGAGAAGGAAACTAGTCCTACCTCCTTCTGATACAGAGGAGGAAAGTCCATAATAGCATATTCCTTCTCCCACTATCTCCTCACCATAGATTTATTCTTCCACCATGGCTCTTTTAGGACAAGAGGAAGTTCTTCCATCAACTATTGCACAAGAAGAACAAGTTCCATTAGCCACCCCTCCTGAAAAGAATATGAAAAATAAATAAAATAAACCTATTGTATCAAGAAGAAGGAGACTTCCTTCTAGGATATCTCAAATAATTAAAAAACAAAAGAAAACTATAGCCTCCTCAACCATAGACATTAATGAGGATGAAAATCCAAAGAAAGATCCTAGGTTTTGGAAGACCCCTGATGGGTTTGAAATTGAAGAATGGTCTACTAATGAGAAATTTACCAAGGAAGAAGAAGAATAGTCACTCCAACCATCTATATTCACTGAGGAAGACATTGATCTCCTTAGACACATTGGGTATACAAAAGAAGAATTGAGAATGGCAGATCAACCTATAATAGAAGAGGAATTGATTAAAGAAGAGATTATGGAAAAAAAAATAGAACAAGGGATATTTTCTCATGCCCAAGAGTTTCAAACATTGGAACAAGCTATGAAATAAATATACGGGCTAAAGAATGACATAATATAATTAAAAGGTAAGAGAGGAAATGAAACACTTCTAGGGGCAACAGAATTTTTAGAACCTTCTATGGATAGAGAAAGGTTATTGGAGGAACCTATAATAATTTCATCTACCTTGGCCACATAAGCACCTGCAATGGATTATGCTCTAGATTTGGTACCCTTCTACAATAGATTTCCTCCTCTATTTCCAACTACAAAAACACCTACAGTAGAAGAAGTTACTGATGTGGATATTTTAGTTACCACACCTATAGAAACTGATGACCTCCTACATTTTCTTAAGGAATAATTTGGTGATGATGAAACTCACTAAAAAAAATTAGTACAAAGATTTAAAGTATATGTTGAAACAAGATAACAATAAGATGACTTAAAAGAAAGACTAGAAGTGGATAAAACTAGGATCAAGTATTTGAAGGAAAAGATTAATAAAATACATGAAACCACTGAAATGTTAATAGAGTGTAGACCACCTTCTGGGTGCATGTTGTCTACTTAGAAGAGAGATGGCTTAAATTCAGTTATGACAAGATCTATAATGATTAGTCTTACATAGTTTGTGACCCCAAATATTTATTTGAAGTGTATAGACATGTTGATCCTAACCTCCAAGCTCAGTTAAGTGAGTTTTACATCCACTAACATGTTGTGCCCAGTAATGCAGATTGGAATCCAAACATTTACTTAGGGGATATCCAATTGAATGCATTTTATTCATATGTTATTAATTAAACAAGAAGAAGGAAACAAGTGGAAGAGTATCATGAAAAAGAAAAAGAAGATACCCTAGTGATCTAGGGTGAATCAAGTGATCCAGATGTTGTAATAGAAGAATGGATCTCCTTCATGAACTCAAGTACTCCACAAGCATGGGTTATTAGAAAATAGGTAAAAGTTTAGAATCATTATTTGAGTCTTATGGAAGGAGATGGAAAGCAAAATTTTTTTTCTTATTTCCATAGATGGGTAGAACTCTTTGATGAATTAAAAAGAAAGGAACCTTACTCCCCTCAAAACCTTAGGGAAGCCATACACAAAGTATATATATATATTGAGCTTATCAGGAAGAGAAGGGTAAAATGATTGGGATTGATGTTTCAACCTCCTTTGTTTTGGTTCCCAATTCATGAAAAAGAGGGAAAGGTCCCAACTAATAGAGAGGCTAAGAAGAAAAGATGAGAGAACATTGATGATGCTAAAGGATTTTATATCCTTGAAGGGTCAGGTTACATTGAGCCCCTTGATTTCAAAAAATTCTATGGTTTTAAAATACATCTAAGGCTTGCTCGAGGATGAGCAAGAGGTTAAGTATGGGGGTGTGATGAGGCCACTAATTGATATATTTTGTAGCCTCATCCATACCTAGTATATATATTTTTTATAAAAATCTCCATAACCATCCATGGCTTAGACAAATGAATGAACAAATTTATGTTTTTATGTGTGCATTGATGTGTGTGTGTGTGTGTGTGTGTGTGTGTGTGTGTGTGTGTGTGTGTGTGTGTGTGTGTGTGTGTGTGTGTGTGTGTGTGTGTGTGTGTGTGTGTGTGTGTGTGTGTGTGTTTGTGTTTTGAGTTATAGATGATTTTTCCTTGATTAGATTATACTTGTGTAACTTTATTTAACAAACATTTGAAGGATAATGTAAGGATACAAGATCTCATTTGGGCATAACACTTACAAGTTGCCTATAGTAACTATAGGCTCTACCTACAGGCTACCCATAGCCACTACAGGTTACCCACAACAAATTTAAGCTCCACCTACAAGCTACCCATAGCCACTACAAGTTATCCATGATAACTATAGGTTCTACCTACTGGCTGCTCATAGCCACTGTAGGTTGCCTATAGCAATTGTAGGCTTCACCTATAGGTTACCCATAGTCATTATAGAGTGTCTATAGAAACTATAGGATTCACCTATAGGTTGCCCATAACCACTATAAAAAATAGAGATATTATTGTGA
Source organism: Torreya grandis (assembly GCA_037957365.1). Classification (NCBI taxonomy): domain Eukaryota; kingdom Viridiplantae; phylum Streptophyta; class Pinopsida; order Cupressales; family Taxaceae; genus Torreya; species Torreya grandis. Next base: position 633,594 of record JARHVA010001600.1, on the reverse strand, counting down.
TCAAATATTAACGACACATCTAATTGTCTTAGGAATCAAATGGATGATTGGAAAGGACCATAGCTATTGTACAGACTCCCTACATGCAAGGAAATTTGGATGTGTTGCCAAAGATGAGAAAGACAAGGACAATAGGAAGGAGACAAAAATAAATAAAATATAAAAATATTGTACCTTGTCCTTAACCCAATCAATCTTAAAATAAGTAACTTTAGTTACTAAACACTTGAAGGTTGACTGGGGTAGTTTCTAAAGTATTTATATTTTTCCTAGTTTGGTGTCTTTGGTTAGAAGTTAATAAAATGACTTCTGTATTTGATGGCGAAACCTAGATAAAATTAGGAGTTAGTGAATTTGAAACTAAGATTGGATAGTTAATAGAACTATAGAATTAATTGCATTTTAACTTTATTTATCAATCTTTAATTGTTATAGATTGAGTAATGAGAAAGTTGATTTTATAAGAAGCTTTTAAAAATCTCTCAGAGAAAGATTAGATCTTAGTTCTAAATGAGGAAGGGCCCCCTCAAAATGAGTTATAGTGATGATCCTAACCCTCCTTAGTTAAGAGTGTGTAAGTAGATTTCATTATTAATTTGATTATATAAAGTGTGATGCATGTGTGATTTATAAGTGTGAAGTATTTCTATATTTCTATCATAATAGTTTCATAGTATAACTATCTGATGAATTCAACATAAGTTCATTATACTACAACTAGTAAAGCAAGCTAATTTATGAATCAATAATTCACATATAGTGTTGACATCCTTAAAAATCATACACACCTTAGGTTGATAATTAATGTTAATCAAACTCAAGAATCTAATATTCACTAGGTAATTAGTCTTCACAACACACTTCTAACCCAATTGATATAAAATGTACCTTGTTTGATCAAGAAAAGAATCCAATACTTCATAAAAAAACCACACCCCTTGAAGAGGACCTGAATGACTTGCTTTATGAATGGGTATGTGAACATTATGAGTGTGATCCATATGATAATGTAGAGGAAACAGGTTTAGTCACATACTACATTCTATAGGAGGACACCTTATTTCCTAAACTTGTAAAAGTGCAAGATAACCTCAAAGGTATATGGAAATTATAATTCAATGGATATAAAAGCCTAAATGGCATAGGATTTGGTGTTATAATTATCTCCCCTCAAAATGAGAAATATTTCCATGTATTTGTATTACAGTTTGGCTACAAAATAATGTTTTCAAGTATGAGGTAATGATCCAATGTCTCTAATTGGTGCATAAGAAAGGGATCAAGGTGTTTCAAGATTTCAAATATAGTGAACTAGTGGTCAATTATGTTAAAGCATGAAACATGTCCAAAAACTATCTATTAAGAGATACCAAGCATAGGGAATAGGACATGATCAAAGGGTTTGATGCTTTCAATATCCATTCCATACCAAGGGTGAAAAATGATGACATGAATAGGCTTTCAATTATGGTAACATATTAGGACCTCCTATGAAATATAAAGAATGGATCAAAATAAATCGTAAGACTCATAATTAGACTAATAGTCCTAGACAATGTAAGAAATTAGCAAGTGTTTGAGAGCAATGAACAAATCATCAATTTATTACAAGATAAATCTAATTTTTATGACAACAACCAAACTTGGTTCAAATCTCAATACAAATAGTAGATTATTAAAATTAAATAAAATAAGTTGCCTAGGGGGATAGTCATGCTAGAAAGTATATTTAATTCTGATGACTAGTTGAAAGGTGTGAGAGGAGAAACATGATAGTGAAAGAGATCTTTAAGTCAGTGTCCATATCTGATGACAATCTATTAAAATTTGGTAAGGTATGCTCCCCATTTGAAATCAAATAATTTATTGAGGTACACAAAAGGTATGATGATATCTTCACATGGACCTATAAAAACCTTAAAAGCTTTAACCCAGTGTTGGCCTAACATATGATCGAGCATGACCCCAATACTAGATTGGTAAAATAGAAGTAAAGGATTTTTAATCCAAAGTTTAAGCACTTGATGTGGAAGGATCTCTCAAATCTCATTGAGGCCAACATAATATTTCCAATCAAACATTCCTCATGGGTGGTTAATTTGGTCTCAGTGTGCAAGAAGAATGGAGAGATCCGCTTATGTGTATACTTTAGGGAACTAAATAAATCCTCCCTAAAATACCATTAACCCCTCCCACCAATGGAATAAATTCTACAAAAATTCATAGGTGTAAAGAGATCCTCACTACTAGATGATTATTTAGGTTATAACTAGTTGTTTGTGCGGCAGTGTGATCAATTCAAAACTAGATTTACCACTAAATTAGGTACCTTTGCATACTAAAAGATGCCCTTTGATCTAAAAAATGGAGGGGATTCCTTTCAAAAGGATATGTATATGTTATTCAAGGGACTCCTCAATAAAATCATCTTGGTTTATCTTGATGACATAACCATCTTCTCAAAATGTACACTGGATCATTCGGGCCACCTAGTGTAAGTCTTCCAAAAATATTGAGAGTTTGAGATCTATCTAAACACAAGGGTGTATTTATAGCACATGAAGGCAAGTTCTTGAAACACATTATCTCTAGAGAGGAACTCATAATAGACCTTGAATGATTCAAGGCCATTATATCGCTCCCACTCCTAGGTCACAATAAGGGTCTCCAAAGCTTCTTGGGAAAAATAAACTTTGTCAGAAGGTTTGTGTCAAGTTTTTCAAATATAGTCAAACCCCTTACAATAATAATCAAAAAGAGTGCTACATTCAGTTAGAGCTAAGAAAGCTAAAGTAGTTTTAAGGACATCAAGTGCACCATCATAGATACTCCTATGTCAAAGAACCTATATTAAAAGAAGGATTTATCCTTTATGCATTTGATAGAGATGAAGGCATCTCAAGTTTTATTACACAACAAAAAAATGACTAGTTAGATCAGCCTATCACTTTCTTTGGCTAGGTGCTTAGAAATTATGAGTTTTTCTATAACTTTGTAGAGAAGCACATCCTCATGGTAATAAGAGTGCTCAAGAAATTTAGGCACATACTCTCTAATAATAAGATCCAACTTATGTCCCCACAATTGAGTATAAATAAACTCTTACTTAGCAAGGACATAGGTGAAAAAAGAGCTAGTTGGGTCACAAAGGTGATGGAGTACAATATAGACATCCAAATCACCAAGCTGGTGTGAGGCAAAGGACTCTATGAATAGCTAGTAGATAATATGAATAATGAATACCAAGTATATCTTGCACTACACAACAATGAACTAGAATACCAAGACACCCTAGCAAGCTAGACTAATAGCATGAGGATCTTCCTTCAAAATGATGTGTATTTATAGGGCTTGAATAAATCCAAGCACAAACACTTTAGATTATAATCCCTTCCTTATGTGCTTATTAGTGGGAAAATTTTTAGAAGAGATATTAATGGAATTATTTTATGATTTATAGAGTAAAAATAGGTGAACAAGATCCTATAAGGGTTCCACAATGGATTTGTAAGAGGTCATTATTTATCGAAGACCACTATAGTGAAAATCATGTGAGCTAGCTATTATTAGACAACTCTATTAAAAGATGCACATGTATGGGTGGAAGTATGCAATAAGTGCACCTTATTTTTAGGAAAATATAAAATTACAACCCTCCCCCTACACCTAATTTAATTTGAATAACCTTTTGTGTAATGGGGCCTAGACTTTATCAGCTTGATAAATCTACCATTAAGTATTGGGCATAAATAGATCCTTATGGAAACCAACTACTTTACAAGGTAGACAGAGGTGATAGTGCTCAAGGAATACAATGATGTCTCCATCATTAATTTATTTGAAAGTATTGTCATAATATTTGGTGTCTCAGCTACTATTATCTCAGATAATGCACTTACCTTTCTTGAAGCCAAAATTAGTGGAGGGATGGTCAAACATAACATCCATATAAGCACATATTTAAACTATTATCCCCAAGGTAATGGTTTGGATGAATAAACTAAAAATAAGCTATTTCACATCATCAATTGAACCATGAAAGATAATCATTGATCTTAGTATACCAATCTCAAGACAATCCTCTAGGCAGATCGAATAACACCAAAAAGGGTGTTGGGGAATTTGCCCTTCATCTTAGTCTATGGGAAAGAATCAAGGATACTCATATCTCTAAAATTTCCCTCAGTAAAGATAACTCATCAATTATATTTACTCAAAACTGATCCCATGACATTAAGGTTGGCCAAACTAATGGATATTGAATAACTTCAATCACAGGCCATGTGCACCATGGAGCTCCAGTAGGCACAGACCAAGAGAAAATTTGATAAGAGGGCCACTAATAAAAGATTTGATGAAGGAGATGTGGTACTCAAATGGGATGCTGATAGAGTAAAGGTAGAGAGGCATACAAAATTTGATGTTATATATAATGGCCCATATACCATAATTAGTTACAGGCAAGCCAATGCATACTATCTTGCAAGGCCAAGTGGAGAACTGTTGCCTATCTCCATTAAAGGGATTCATCTCAAGCACTATCTATGATGATCATAAACACCCTTGTAAATAGTAGTTTATATGTTTAAAATTTCTTAAGTGCCATGTTCACATGTTATTATTTAGAATAGTTTATTTTCTTTAAGCACCTATGTGCAGTTTTGTTAGCTTGGTTTTGTCATTCCTTTAAGTGTCATTCGATGTAATTATTTAATTTATTCATCCTTGTGGTAGACATCTTGGTTCTTTCTAAAGTTATGTAGGCTATTTCACTTGACCACAATTAGGAAGATGAAAATCAATTATTTTTAGATGAATCTATGCCCAATGGATTGCTTCAAGGCTATTGGTTCCTACTTAGCAAGCAAGTAGCCTATAGAGGTTGTCAAAATTGGTTACTTTCTAAGTCACCCCTTCAATAAGAACTAAAATCAAAAGGACTACATAAATAATCATACACCTTTATACTATTGAATTCCTAGATTAAACTAGTGCATAGACCCTTACCCATCTATACCTTCACTTAAGTATTAATTCATGCCCACAAGGAATCCATATTGCAAATCCCATGAAAGGATCCTTCATTAAACCAACATGACATGTAAGCCTTTCCAAACTTGAGCAGTGAAAGAGAGAGGTGCTTAGAAGTAGTTATATAACATGAAGGGCATGTTTAAGATCTCTTATCTTCTTTCAAACCCTTATCCAAATACTTATTAGCATCCAAATGATGAAGTCTCAATTAAAACAATGGAATCCCTATTTACACCCTTGAAAGATGCATACTATGATCTCAAATTGCATTGTGTTCTCTTCATAGAATAGTGTAGGTTACACATATGGCACATGTCATGAATACCACTAGAAGTAACTAGGCATAGGAGGAGATTGGGTCTTAAGCATTACTATAGAATATAATCCTCAATGTCCTTCATAAGTGTGTAGCCATACTGCACAGTCGACTATCTACATAAACTTCAGTACATATCTATGTGTAGAACTTATAAATATGGGCACACAATAACTCCATTACCTACACAAGATGATGAGGTAGAACCCAAGGACGTGTCTCTGCATCTATACATTAATAGAATAACCTAGGTGGATTAGTAGGTGACCTCCATAAATGTGAATGGTGCTTGAGATCGATTAGATACTAAGGGAACCAAATACAAATAGAATCAAATGCCAAGGTGGATATCAAGTTTTCATAACATGGGCATGTGATATCTTCTAAAAAAGATCCCAACTACTTCTCCATGTTAGTATTAAATTTTATAACTACCCCAATAGTGGGTGAAATTTCAATTAATGACCTAAGGGCTCCTCATTTCCTATAAAACCCCAAGTCTTAAGTTAAAAAGGGCTGACATTTTTAGGCACCATTATGCTATCAAAATATGCCCCCAAGAACACTTATGTTGGTTGAACCTTGCACCTTAATGAGAATTGAGAATTGAGTTCACCTCCCTTCATTCTTCTTACATCTTGTGTGTGATTAGTGTTTGTTGATTTTTTTCTATGGATACTTTTCATTCCTTTCATTGTTGTCCATTCCCAACTCCTTTGCATAGAACTGGTAACTCATTTATAGGTCATATTTCATGTGTAGTTGGGCCTACATATGTTATATGTGGATAATATTTTCCCTCTCAATGTTGTGCTACATTCTTATGCCTCAATATGAAATACTTATGCATTTGGAGTGTCCATGGTGGAGTCTGTATAATATTATCCTATTCTTGACAAACTATAGTGTGTTTGTCAAAGTAGTGGAATTGTTTGTTTTATTATTTGTGCATCATCCTTTTGCTTTCCAACAACCCCTTACCTTATCCCTCCCTTTTCCTATTGTCAAGCTTAGGTTTAGCACCATTTGTAGATTTCATTATATATTTTTATATGTTTGTGCATTGGTTTTAAATCAAGTACATCTAGAATAGAAGGAAGCTAGCCTATTCTAGAGGTTCATCCCAAGGATCACAAGATTCCCACACCTTAGGGGATGATCCCATTCTTACAGTGAGATAATGAATAGCTCTCTAATGAATAATATCCCTTTATAAACATGGGTACATGTTTTGAGTGATAATAGATACTTCTCAACATTTATAGGTAAATCATTCACATCTCCAATGATGTTGATAGGAAAATTGGTTAGCCAAGTTTAGGTCATTGGGAGTAGAGGATAACAGGGTCATCTATTTAGAGAGTATGATTGAAACTAGGGCCTTATTAAGACACCTTTATCTCACCTAACTTTTCTATGGATTTGTAAAGGCAGATATAACAAGTTAGTGTCTAAGGTAGACATTTTTAATCTTCCAACTATATCTAATGCAACTCAAATGATCTATTTCAAGAAATTAAAAGGGCCCTCCTTCTAGCACCAGATAAACTCCTATTGATGTGGGTTTTATAAAAACTAGGGAATCTTATGAGGTAACCTCTAATGTTTTAGAATAAATGAAGAGAGATTCAATCCAAGGCCTGAGTTGCAAGGTATTGTGTTTTATAAACAATATATTGATATAATAGTAGTGAGTGGAATATTTTTTTACCATAGATGGTTTGGTTATGGATGAGAATATATATCTACTTGATATGGGTGGATAGATTATGGATTTAAACTAAGGTGGGTCTAACCAAAATAAACTCAAAAAGAGGGAAAGGTAGGGTAGAAAATAAGGCTTGTGGACCAAACAAGATGAAACCTTTGTAAGTTGGCTCTTGAACTAAGGGTTGCAAAAGCAATTAGTAACCAATGTTTGCTACAAGCTACTATAAGTACACTAATAATTAAACACAATTAAGAGTCCAAGGAAATAGGAATATAATAATTGTTAACATATATAATCAAAGGTTGCTAAATGATGGAAATTCTTACAAGATTCATAGGTTTAGAGAAAATTAGATTTTACATCAAGATCAATTATAAAAAAATCCATAAAATTATCTATTAAGATTAATAGCCAAAATTCTTCTTCCTTTTGAATATGGAGGATACAAATATATAGGCTTGGGGAGGGGATGCCTCATCCTCCAAGTGAATTATAAATTTACCTCCAATAATAGAATTGTGTGTCAAAATCATAAAAAGCATGCATGTTCAAAAAATAGATTTTTTTGTCTAAAATACTCTGTGTGTGTGTGTGTGTGTGTGTGTGTGTGTGTGTGTGTGTGTGTGTGTGTGTGTGTGTGTGTGTGTGTGTGTGTGTGTGTGTGTGTGTGTGTGTGTGTGTGTGTATGTATATACATATACATATATATATATATATATATGTATACATATATATATATATGTATATTTATATACATATATATACATATACATATATACATATATACATATATATATATATATATACACACACACACACACACACACACACACACACACACACACACACACACACACACACACACACACACACATATATAGACACACACACACACATACACATATACATACATACTAAATAAATTAGGGACCATGAGCTACAACTTAATTGAAACATGAAAATAAATATTCATATTTAGAGTGGTGTTGATGTGGCACCACTAGAAGATGAAAATAGTTGAGTGACATATTTAGAAATATAAATAGATGTTATAGCCACCTGGGGAATCAAAATTATCCCCATTGGAGTATTCACGAATGTATATATAAAAAATTGGAGACCTTAGGATGATGTGACAACACTTTTATTTGCCTTTATGCTCGATGATAACCCCAACCTTTCATTTGTAACTCTAAGTTTTTAAAATACCACATGTGTTGCCTCAAACTCCATATTAATAATATCAAAATTGAGCAGGGTAGGCTTAAATATTTTGATGGCTTCTGCCATTAGCCTTGTGTTTTTTACCTTAGATCTCTTGAACTCTACCCCAAGGGCTTCATCTTTTATCACTCTATACTTAATAAAATTGATCATCCGTCTCATCATTAATCTTTTATATAGTTCCCCCAACTTCCTCCTTGAAGCTATTTGTAGCTACCTTAAGGAGTGTCTCAAAAATGATCTTGTTTACTAATTCTCCAATAAAGGTTAGCACACTAGTGACACTCATATCTCTCAAATTTTTTTAGGCCTCATTCTCAAGGATTTAAAAATATCCTATCAAAGTCTTTATTTACAAATACTAATTAAGTGTGCCATCCCTTTTTACAATTTCATAACTTAGGGCCCATGTAACATCTTGATTAGACATCAAGTTCAAGTGATTTAATATGTTGCTTATTGAACACTAAACCAAAAAGGTAAGTCTTTTCTTAAATTATTTTAGTTGGTGCTAAAGTTTAAACACCTTTTTCCTCTCAAGTTGACTTTCTCCTCTAGAGACTATAATATTATTCAAAATGTTGTACAGTGTTATGGCTGCACTTTGTATGCTATCTATAATTTCCCAAGGAGCATGGATAATTTGTCTCTAAAGAAGATTTTGAGGTTCCTCCTACTTACTCTTGTACATTTTCTTCATAGCTTCTCTAGTTGAATCCACTAAATAATAAAAATTATCTATATTTTCTATTGGGTTAGTTGGATTTGTTTTGGCCTTTTTGGCCAAGAGAAACATGTTTTCTCTTTGCTCAAACTTGATTTATTCCCTTGTAATTATGTTATCCACCTTCCTCTTCTTCACCCTCTAAATTATGCCACTTTACTTATCAAAATGAGTGGAGAAAATAAGTATTTAAATGATGACCAAATTTTGTCTCTCATCTTTAGCTTTGCAACTCTTTGACCCATTGAGGAACATTAAGTTCCCGTTCTTCTATTTGACTTGGTTCTTCAAAGGTAGAGGATGGAGTGATCATTAGAGGGGGAGTTATTATTGGAGGTGATAATAAATCATTTATTTTAATATGGAAATGTAAGGGAGGATAAGTAATTCTTTTCCATAGTGAATTTTCCCTTTGTGGGGTGACTTAAACCACATATTTAGTCAAGCCTAAGGTTTTTTTAACTGTCATTATGGCTAATTGTTCAAGTGTGTACTATGAAAATTTTATCTCCAATTGAGATGAATAATTTGGAGGGACTGGTGTCCCTTTAGGATAAAAAATATAAATTTAAACTAAATTCTCAAAATAGACTCTTTTCTTTGGAGCCTTTATTTGTGGAATGTTGAAAGAATAGAAGAATCACCTGCACTATAAAATGGTGGCCCTGGAATCACTAGAGTAAAAGATATAGATTGATTATTCATAATATTAATAGAATAAAAAAGAGAATAAAATACCTTATTAATGTTTTTCATTTCCTCTTCAATGATGATTTACTAGTCTAATGTCCCAGGTAGAGTTTCTTCTTCTTGAAAACTTCCTAGGCTCATAGATTTAACTTTTTATAAATTTTATTCCTCATATGCTTCATCTAGGACTCCCTCCTCACTTAAAATTTTCTCAAGCCCCATAATTACTTGTAGAATATCTTCCTCCTCATCAGTAAGATAATCCACTATTGACATTACATGTACATGTTCTTCTTCTTTTGATTCCTCTTCAAGGGATTCTCCAAGAATAGCAAGACCTAATGATGGTTTTTCTTCCAATTTTTGGACTTTGAAGGAGGCAAGGAGGACTCTAGATTTAATTTGGTAAGTGATCATAAGGGGAATGGTAGGTGAGGTGAATGATGAAACAAATGAATTAGCCACAGTAGTAGGGACTACCATTGTAGGTGGCAGTGAAGGAGTAAAAAGTGGAACAATAATGGCGGAGGGAAGAATGGATAGAGAGGAGAATGGTATAGTAGGGATTGTCTAAGGAGATTCATCTTTAATGGTGGTAATGTATGGATATGGACCTATCTAAGATACTTGGTGGGAAGGAGGAACATATGTAATATATGAGAATGAAGCTTACACAAACTCCAATAGACTCACCTATGTAGGTATTATAAGTCGAGGGAGAGGTTCCAATGAGAATGTGCTCTTTTTCCTATCCTGAGGAGATGCAGTATTGTAGATGAGTGGTTCTAACCATACACTAGAAGAAAAGGTAAAGCCTTGAGGGATTCATTATGTCTCATTTTATATGTCCATAGTGCATACCTTAGTAGCAGATTCCATTCTCTTAGTTTATCTTATGTTGATTTCTTGATAGCATCCATCAAATTATTTTTTTGGATTCAATGATTGCATTCCCTTATAGATAGTAATTTGAAGAGAAATTGATGGTGATTTAGTTATTATGGGTCCACTCTATGAATTTAGTATATTGTAAAGCTAGACCATTATCATAAACTAAGGAGATTAGAGTACCAAACCTGGTCAATATGTTCTCTTCCATAAATTTATTAACATATAGTGATATGAAATTATTTATGGCCATAACTTCTATCCATCTAGTGTAATAGTTAGTGGTTATTAGGATAAATTTTTGCCCTACTAAAGAGTTTGGGACTATCACCATAATGAAGTCAAGACCCCATTGATAAAAAATGTGTCCTTCAATGATTGGTTTTAGAGAAATGACAACATTCACTTCTTTTTTTCCAAAATTATAACACTCATGGTAGGTCTTGACATGGTTGTGGGTATCTTTAAATATCATAGGCCAATATTATCCCATCCTTAATATTATAAGAGTTATTAACATTTCTAGAGGGATTTCCACTACCTATCTTTTGATGTAGATTGTCCAAAATATATGTATCTTATTCTTTTGAGACAAACTTAAAGTAGATGCCCTCATAGTTATTTCAGTATAAGACTCCTTTATTTATCATATAATGGGATGATTTGAGACTAAGGGCTCATCTCTACTCTCTATTTAGCTCAAGGAGGAATGTACTCATGAGTAAGTAGTAGATGATTTGAGCATACCATTCACCACTAGCTATCTAAGTCTTATTGATTTGTTCAATATAAATGTGTGGATTAGACTAAATCATGAGTTGGATGATTCCCTATCTTCTCACCATCTTGTCTAGTCTAATTTCAATATCAAACTTATATATTTTTTGATCCACTTATCTCTTATTTTACCCAGTTCATTATGGTTGAATGTGAGCTTGATAGCTAGATCTAGAATGATAGTGTACATCTTGTTTCTCAGAATGTAATGCCTAAACTATTTCATAGCTTTGATCAATGCATATATCTATTTGTTTATTATTGAGAATTTTTACTAGGCATCATTTATATTGGTACTCATGAAGGTAACTAGATGTTCATTGTCATCTACCTTTTTTGTGAGTATAACCACTATAGTGTGCGCTGAGGTAAATGAATAAAGACATAAATCTTTATTCAAGTTTGGGTTGATCATAACTAGAGCTTGAGAAATGATAGTTTTGATGTCTTAGAAAGATTTATTGGATTTTTTTGTCCATTCTATTTTGGCATCTTGATTTAACATAGTATTCAATGGCTTGATAAACTCTACAAATCTAGAAATGAAATTCCTTACAAAGTTTATCTTACTAAAGAAAGACTTCAACTCTTTCTTACTGTTAGGAGGTATCAGCTTGGAAATGGATTGGATTCATTCAAAGTCAATGGAGATCCCATCCTTAGTGATGACATGGCCTAATATTTTCCCTTTAGTGACTCCAAATTTGCCCTTCTTTATATTGAGTGATACTCTATATCTTCTACACCTATTAAATACTCTTTGTAGATGGTCAACCATTGTTAAGTCATTCATATAAATGATTATGCATTTTCCAATGATTCCTTAAAATTCAAAGTCCATATCACACTAAAAGGTTTATCCTACATTAATTAGGATAAAAGGCATCATTCTGTATGTAAAATTTCCTCACTTGGTAGTGAAGGTAGTTTTTTTTTTTGTCTTATGCTTCTACTAACACGTAATTGTAGCTTGAGAATCCATCCAAGAAGGATATCATATTAGATCCAATAACCATTTTAATTACCTCATCTAGGGAGGTAAAATGATAGTTATCCTTTTCTAGTGTTTGGTTAAAATTTATATAGTTGACACAAAGTCTGATTTCCCCATTCTTCTTCCTAACTAGCATTAGGTTGGCTACCTAGGTGGAATACCTAACTAGAAATACAATCCTACCATACAATAACTTGTGCATTTATATTTGGATGAGAGGTTCTATAATTAGATTTACTAGCCTATGTATCTACCTAAAAATCTTATGTTCTAGCTTCAATGGGATGGTATGTGTGATCAACCTAGGGTTGAAGACTTTCAAATCTTCATATTTATATTCTTTCAAAAAACTCCTAAATTTTTGTTTCTCACTTTTAGTTAAACTCATATCAATGTTCACATATTGGGGATGTTGGTCAATTCCTAGATTCTCCTTGATAAAATCAAATTCAATCACTTAAGTTACTTATTTTGAGCTTATGGATTTACATTCAAATCTCACTCTAAAGATACAATCCCTAAAAGAATGTAATTTTCCTTCAGCTATAGGACACTATCTTCTGCAATATCTTTGATGTGCATGGGTTCAACATATTTTTCATCTATTATCTGAGATTCAAAAGCTCCATAGTTATTCATCAATCATATAATATGTTGATCATCTTCAAATATCTAGATGTTGTCCATATTGTCTAGGATAGAGAGATAAAGAATCAACTCCACAAAGAATTTATACATCTTAGATTATTTGAACAGTGCCATATTGGTAGCTAAATTTTCAAGTGAATCTATCATCTAGTTTCTTCCCCTTTGGATGTATCTTATATTAAATTATTCAAAAAACTTGATCAGATCCCATGATCGATACTTATTCAAATAAGTGTGTTTATATTGATATTTATTTCTAATCTAATTAATAACTAGTTCTAAATCAATGAATATCTATAAATGGTTGACATTATGCTTCAATGTGAACTACAAATTGAGCATTAGAACTTCGTATTTAGATATGTTATTGGTGCAAGGAATTTAAGCCTATATATAGTAAGATACTACTTCTTTTCAAGATTGATTAAGATTACGCTAATGCCTGAACCCTATTTTGATTTAGATCTATAAAAATAGAGAGTTTATATTTGAGAAAGATATTCAAATTCTTTTTCATAAGGTTCTTGCTTGGTAGTGAAAGTGTACACACCTACATGTGAGGCTATAAATTCAACCTTTTTATTATTATCATTATACTATGTGATCATGTACTTCATTTTTAGTCTTTATCTACTTAGATCTATTTGGATACTCCTTTCCAAGATAGCTACATGTGTGAAAAAATTGTAGCAATGTACCCATTCAGTGTCTTTGAATAATCATGACTTAGTAGTAAGCCATAATATTTGGTAATGTCAATGACCAAAATATCTATGTAGTATTATACATGTGGCTCAAATACAAGCTAGAGATGCACATTTATTAGTTATCCAACACATGTGAAAAAAGACTTGCCCATTTATAAGACCATTATTTTTGACTTATCTAGGATCAAACCCAGTATATTTCATACAATTATAGGCATCACATTAGCTAAATCACCCAATTCAACCAAACAATTATGCATGTTTTTTTTTAATATTTTGATAGATAATAGAAAAGTTGGTACGTCAAGTTTGTCCTCATAAACAACCATGTTTGCATGGGTAACTTTCTAGAATAATTCATGAAGACTGATGTTAGATTTTATCTCCTTCAAGTCTTTGAAAATATTGTATCCTCCTAGACTCTATGGCTTTTCACTCTACAACTGATCATTCCTTCTTAGAGGGGGAATATTATTATTGGCCTTTGGATCTAGAGGAGTGGTAACACTATCATTTGGAGGCATGGAAATATTAGGAGGATACTTATTCCTCAAATTGTAATTATTCATCTTGAACTATGAGAAATCATAGATCTCATTTATATCATATCAAGGTTAATTCTCATCCTCCATTAGGAATAGGAAGTCTAGGTCTCAAAAACCATTATTGTAATAGGATGTCCTAGAGTAGTAGAGGAAGATGGTTTCATTAGATTTATAAAACCTGCCTACCTATCCATTTCCTTTTGAAATATCTCAAAGGTAATGAATAATTTTATATAGTCTAGATCATCATGTTACATTATGTTATGGACTCAACACTAATTAATAAGGGTTGCTTCCATGATATTTACCTATAGCATCATGTTAGGCGGTTATTGATCTATATTGTTTCTAGGTTCATTGAAAGGCCTATTATACCTATATAATATGAATATCTAGTTGGTATTCTATCCACTAATGTTATACATGTACTTTTACATATTCATAAACTCATTTCTTAATTTATACACCATCTATTGAATAAATTCCAACTCTATTTTTATAGATTTAGAAGTAGTACTTTGTGTAGTAGCAATATTAATTGGTATCAAGGATTGAATCTATTTTCTCCAGTTAGAAGTAGACATAATTTTTTTTAGGAAGCCAAGGTGTTGGTTAGGTGGGTTATAGGATACATACAAATGGGTATACATCTAGTTATGATTCTAGGACACAATATTCTAATTTATATTTGGAATTGGGATGAAGGCTAGAAAATAGGACCAAGATTAAGTGGGGTTGATTCTTATGACTAAGGGTTCAATTATTTATCAATTTTGATAGCTTCATATTAACCCAAAGTAAACATTAATAAATTTTTATATAAATAATATATTCATAGGGTCCATGGAATTCTTGTACATTTTAAGGGCCAACACCTCAATAAGCTTATAAGCAAATTCAATTCTAATGTACATATTTTGTAACCTAGTAATAAAGGCTCATATTAGTTCATTTAATTTTCTTGTCATACTTAAAAAGTGTTGGTATACAATGCTTTAATTAGTGACTTGTCCAAATTATTCTAAAAATGTGTTTTGACAATCATCCCAAGATGTAATTGAATCATGGGACATTAAGAAACTAGTTAGAGGCTGCATCTTGCAATGTAAAGGGAAATAGTCTGCATGCCACATCATCATGGATTACATTAATTATTCCCAAAGTATTTTTAAAAATATTTACGTGTTCTTCAGTGGTCTTAACTCCTAAGGGAGAAAAGGAAGTAAGATGCTTCTAAAGGTTCTAGGTAAATCATGCACATCTCTAATGACATTGATAGCAGAAATAGTTAGCCAAGTTTGGGCCATTAGGCATAAAGATGGGGTCTTTTGTTTGGAGAGTATGATTGACCCTAGGGCCTTCTTAATACACATTTATCTAACCTAAATTTTATATGGATTTGTAAAGGTGTTATAATATGTTAGTGTCTGAGGTAGACCTTGTTACTATTTTGAGTATATCTAGTGCAACTCAAGTGATCTCTTTCAAGAAAATAAAATTGCCCTCCTTATAGCACTAAATAAATTCTTATTGATGTGGGTTTTATGCACACTAGTAAATATTATGAGGTGGCCTCTAACATTTTATGATCAATGAAATTATATTAACTCCAAGGCATGAGTTACAAGGTATTGGGTTTTATAAATAAACCATTGGGGAAATAATGGTGAGTGGAATAATTATTTACCATAGATGGTTCAGTTATGGATGTGAATCTATATCTAATTGAGATGGGTGGATAGATGATGGATTTAACCTATGGTGGGTTTGACCAAAAGAAACTTAAAAATAGGGAAAGGTAGGGCAAAAAAGAAGGCTTGTGGACCAAATGAGATGAAACCTTTGTAAGTTGGATCTTAAACTAGGGTTTAGACAAGTAATCAAGAACCAATGTGTTAGGTTCTTTATCTTGATTCTATAATATCTTCTCCCTATTTTTCACCTAAGAAAACAATATTTTTAATGTGTTAACATGCCAACATATCACACAAGAAAAGGTTCTCTAGAGCCCACCTAAAGCACATAGCTTAAGAAAAGTTCATATTGGTTTTATCACATGAAGGTGTTTTCATCTACTTTATTATGCTAGGGTGGTCAAACAAGCACTTAGTATTAAACTCATCCTTAGTTATATATATAAATCTAAACTATTCATTCATCACTTAACTAATAGAATAAAATGAATTTGGTGGAAATTGATAATAAATAGAATTAGCTCCATTATAACCATAGACAGATGTACACAAGTATTTCATCAATATAGGTTTCCTTTCATTACATTCATAATTTATGTCTAAATTATAATGATTATATAATTACAATGATAAACAACTCATCAACAACAATACAAAGTAAATCAAGGGGGTATTTATACATGGGCTACCCTAACCATGTAGTTACATAAGTAAATATAAATAAGATGACCTGCAAATAGTAATTAACAAAATTGAATTACGTTAAGCCATTTAAAATGAATTCCTAAGGACACAGGCCTAACTCCCCTATATTCTCTCTCTATGTTATATCCTCATCATTGAGTACCCATATTTTTATGGGTTGGTGTTAGATTCATACTTGACTTATTATTTTCTAGCATTCATGTGAATCACTCCATAATCATCTTTGATTTCCATGTTTTACCTAATTCTTCCACTAATATTTGAGTCCTACATTCTTGGGTTCTCCATGTTTTATTTTTAAGATGTCAATCATGTTAGGCCTTATATTTCCACTGCTTGCCTTGAATGCACTAGAAAATAGGTTTCATCCAATAAAATCAAAGAATTTAGGTGTGCTTTCAAATATTCCTCGTCATCTAACTAACCAACACATGTAATATGTAAAGAGTGTATAAGGAACTCAACTGGGAGAATGAATTCAACATCAAATATAAGATAAAAGGGGGTACTCTTGTTCAACCATTTATATGTGGTTTGATATACCCATAATACTATAGAAACATGATCATCCCAATTAGTGCAACCACTATTAAAAATCTTTGTTAATGTATGACCCAAGATCTTATTAAATGCTTTAGCTATACCATTAGCCTAAGTGTGATAAGCTATAATATTATGGTGCACAATCATGAACTCAGCCAAAAATATGTAGATGGTTTTGTTAAGGAAATAATTTCCTTTATTACTAGTCAAATTTAATATACATCCATACCTTGTAATAATATTCTCCCAAAGAAATCTAGTAGCAATGGTAGTAGTACAATCTTAGGTTAGTGCTGCTTCAGCCCAACAAGTGAAGTAATTGTTATGGGCTCAAATTTCACCCTAGCTAAGAGTAGAAGTGTTCAAATTGAAAGTGAATCATTGAATATCTGGTGTATCACCACATTTAGTATATATTTCCATTCTTGAATTTATCTCCCTTTTCACCCCAATAATTTGTAGGTTTTAGAAAGAACTAGCTGAGTGATGTATCTAAGTATCTAGCCTCATAAAAATATTAGAGGTTTTACCCCATTATAGGTAACCCATAGCCTAGGGTCATTCCCATATTGGGTCAGGTTTAAGAGTAGGACTTAAAAACTTATACTCTCAACTAGGGTGCAATCTGAGCCCATAAAATTTTTGGCATGCTCGATGGGATCACTTTCAAGTGCCTTAAAGCATACTCTAAAGGCATTGGAGGGCATTTAAAAGCTAAAAACATCAACAACATCATTTTTAGTCATCTTGGGAAAAATCAAGAATCTTTGGAAGGTTTACAAACAAGCTCAAGTTCAAGGAGACCATTGGTTTCATGGTTGCAGAGGTAAGATGACTTTATTATGATTTTGGTTCAATTCACATATTACATAAGGAGCCATGGCATTCTATGAGGAAGATTTCTACTATCCACCCCCATATCCACCACCATAGCCTAGATGACCCATATAATCCACATCATCCATATTATCAAGAGGATCTACCATACTTTCAACCCCTTCCACCTCTATGGCAACCTCTTCATCCTCATGACTAGTCCTATTATCAACCTCCTAGACCTTCCAATCCACCTGCACCAAATAATGACTACCTACATTTAGAGACTGAGCGACTAAGAAAAAGAAGTAGGTAATCAATGTAATGTCTTACAGGTAGATGACAGAAGTAAAAAAGGGTCTTGTGGTTTGTTCATTGACTAAGATGAGATGTCATTTTGGGAAGACTTAGAGTAATTTTTCCTAAACCTAGATGCCTCACCACTACATCAACCAAAGCCTGAAGAAAAAGAGCTCACCAAGGATGGTGTGATAGTTGGCCACTTAAAGTCCAAAGAATAGAGTCAGTTGTAACCATTGACTAATGAGGTAGAGGTCATTTTTGATGCAAGAAAAAAGAGTTTGGGAGGAAGATTATTGGGTCTTAGATCCATATCTTCAATCCCTACACCTAAAAATGGAGACAAGAAGCACAATTACATCATCAAAAAGACATGAACATAAACCCTAAACTGCTCCCATCTACAAGAAGATGCCATCAAGGAGAATAAATTATGTTTCAAATATCCATGTTACATAAAATAAATTCCCATTTGATCTTGGGGGAATGAAGTCAATATAGGCCAGTTTTGTAATTGTTATTTTTTTCTTCCAAATAAGTGCTTTGCATAAGCTTGTAGGTTATTTTGGTTCCTTTCCTTGTTATTCTATAGGTTGTTGGTCCTTGTGTTGGTGGTTTAGGTTCCACTTCTATTTTGTTTTGCTCCTTTTGGTATTTGCTTTATTTTAAGAGGTTATAACAAGATTGGCACATGGTCTGGGTTCTCCAAGCATAGAAGGCATGCTTCCCTATGAGTCACTAGAATTGTTGGCCATTTTTGGCCCACATACCAAGCTTTTACTTGGTTTGAACAGATGAGTAAGGTCCTAGTTGATTAATGGATCAAGTGGATTTGAAGTAGGTTCAACATTACAAGTTAAAGGATCAAGGTAGGTTTTCATAGTGCTAAACAATTATAGAAATAGGTCCAGAAAAGAAGTCCATGTTACATCACTTTGTCAACTTTTAGCCAAGTTTGGTGTTCATAATTCCTTAAGATGAAGTATTTCTTATAAATCCCATAACAAATGTACAAGGCTTAATTATTTTATGAGTTTTGTCCCACTTTATTTGGCTAAATGTTAGAATTCTTTTGGGAGTTGTGTTTCTGACTTTTTGTGCAAGTCTCGAGAATTATTTTGGACATTTTATCTAAAAAAATTTCCCTGAAAGGCCATTCTTTGAAAAGGATCCTTAAAAAAAGTTTTGAAGGATATATTTTGGAGGAGTTAGTCCAAAAAAAAAATCCCAAAGGTTACTTTTTCAAGCAAAGTGTCTAAAATAATTTCCTCGAAGGGTACTTTTATCGAGGAAATGGTCCAATGCAAAATTTTTGAATGATATGTCTCTCAGGGAAATGCTCCACTTCAAGGTTTCTAAATGGTACTTTTTTTCATAAAAGGCACTTTTTAAAGGTCTAAAGGGTCATTTTATTGAGAAAGTATCATCTAAATTTTCTTTGAAGGATCTTTTTATAATGAGGTGGACTACGTCAAAGTTTTGAAGGGTACTTTTCAAGGTTTCTAAAGGTTACTTTTCTAGAGACAGGAAGAAATGAATACACCCATACATTTTTTCCACAATAATTTTTCAAGGTAAGGATAAGGTAAATTAATTCCTTTGATAAAAGTGTTCCACACAAAGCTCAAAGGAATTGTCCAGCAAAAGGTCCAAAATAAATAGCCCATGAAATTTGTGATCTAGATAGGTGTGTGAATATCAATTTTAGACCTAGAAATAGCCATTTAGATTTAAAAAAATATTTGGACATTCACATAAATGTCAAAGTTAAGCTTCACAAAATAGTCATTGGCATTCAAAAATTGTCAAAAGGGTCTTGACTAAGTGTAAGCTTGACAAGTGTCCAAATATCAGGTACCTAGATCAAATATAATGACAAATAGGTAAAGATAAGATAATGGGCCTAGGTCAGATCAATGGCACATGTTCAATCGATATGTGAATGAGTCAAAGAGTCAACAAACCCTGAGTATAAAGGCATGATCGACAAGTGGCAGAAGTGCATGAATCTAGGTAGGAGATCGACATATCACATTTATTCACCTTAGGTAGATCTAATAGAGTGATATGAGTCATGGGATCAATGATTCAAGCTAGTTCTCAATGACCAATCAAATTAAGGTGAGCCCAAAGGATGTAGATGGAGGTTGAAATGTCAATTTTCAACCAAGGAAAACAAGCATGATGGAGTTGAGCTCAAGCACATTTTAGTTCGAGCTAAAAATAGATTTTTTGGGATCAAATGGTGTCATTAAGACTTTGTAGAGATATAATAGGTCCTTTTGTAACCTGACATAGATCAGGATGGGCTACTAGTTGATCATACAATATAGATATGTCTAAGTGGATGTATCAACTATAGGAAAACTAATATTTTAAATTGGTTTTCAATATATAGTAAGCCCAAGTGCACATTTCAAAGCAAAGGCAGACAGATGTAATTAATGGAGGAGTGTCCCAAGCCATACAGATAACTGCTAAAAGTAGAGGTAGATAGATGTAATTAATGCAGGAGTAGGCTCAATGAGGATTCGGGGATGGTTGTTCTAAATAGGATGGGGCCTATTAATGATTCATTTAGCACAATTTTTCTCTCCCCTTTTTTATTCCTATAAATACTAGCCTTGAGCTCTTGATTTGGATCCCTCAGCTAGAGATGGTGAAGCTCTACCAAAATCACTTTGTAACAATCTCTTAAAGTAAGACAAGGCAATTTTTAGATTCTAGGTGAATGATAAGTATGCTTTATTAAAGTTTTATGTGCATAACGTATGTTTATATTCATCATCTATATGTTCATCATGTACCTTGCTTCAATTATATTAGTTTCTTGTAGGTCGTGTGAAGTGTTAGCTAGTAACATTCCTCTTTAAATGTCCTAAGTTGATAGTGTCTTATACAGACCTCCACTTTTCATCCTTCAAGTCTTAGGTCTCCTTTTAGCCTTCATATGAAATACTCATGCTTGCAACCTTGTCATTGATTTTGACTAGTCTTTGTCTTGTTTGAATTCATTAATAGTCATAGAAGTGTCTGAGCTAAAAGTGGATCATTGAATATTTCATGCATCACTACATTTAGTATAGATTTACATTCTTGCATTTCTCTCCCTTTTCACCCAAATAATTTCTAGGTTTTAGTGAGAATGATTTGAGTGATATATCTGAGGAGCTAGCCTTGTTAAAAATCCTAGAGGTCTAACCCCATTATAGGTAACCCATAGCCTAGGGTCATTCCCATGTTGGGCCAAGTTTGAGAGTAGGACTTGAATACTTCTACTCTCAACTAAGGTGCAATCTAAGCCCATAATAATAATCAGTGGTGGTAATGACATAGTGCATTTTAGTACACCTTACCACTAGAGTAATGGGGCCAACAAAATCAATAACCCATTTTTTAAAGGGTTCATGAGCCAGGATTAGATGAAGGGGCATAACATCCCTTTGGTTTGATTTACCCACACATTGACATATATCATATTATCATGCATAAGATTTAGCATCCTTAAACATAGTAGGCCTTTATAACCCAGTTAATATAAAATTTCACATTGTGGCATCATCAAAATAATGTCTTCTGGTGACACCTTCATAAACTTCCTAGATAACTTCAATGTGCTCATGTTGTATGATTAATGGCATAATACTTCATCCTATCTAATCTTATAAAGGTCACCCCTAATGAGCTATAAGGGAGTAACATGAACATCTAACTAATTTTTCTCTTGAGTGTTGAAGTGGGATGGTTTTGAATATGTATAATAAAATTTGTGATATTCTCTAATTCCTTGGGAATACACATGACTTGAAAAAGTTGCATATCAGGTAAGTCACACTCAATGGGGTTCATAAGTTTACCAAATTCAATGCACAACAAATTATCATGTCCACAATTAGCCTTATCTAGTTTTACCATCATATAAAAGTAAAATTCCTAAAAAATTACAATCCACCAATAAATACATATGTGCAATAATGAATTATTCATGAGGTATTTCATTTATTTATGGTTTGTAAATACTAATAGAACTTTTGAAGCACATATACTATAGATAAGGGTTCATGTTATTTAGTTGAATAGTTTTATTAAATAGAAGTGAGATTATTATTGGCAAAGTAGATAGGATGATCAAGATTTCCCTCACCATGTTGAGAAAGGTTAGTGCCTAATACCATTCCCAAAGCATCAACATGCACATTAAAGGGATTTGTCTGGTCCATAATCTAGAGAATAGTGGTAGTAATTAGTTTGTCCTTGAGTATGATGAATGTCTATTATTAAGCATCAATCCAAATTAATTGACCATTCTATTTAATTAGTTTTTATAACAACATTATGATCTTAGCATAACCCTGAATGAACTTTTGATAGTATCACATGTGTCTTAGGAAGGTACAAACCTCTCATTGGGTGGTCGGTGGTGGAAGGTGAATAATGATTGCAATCTTGGCCAGATCCACCAAGATTCCATCATGACAAATAAGATGACCTACAAAAATTCTAAATGGAGTAGAAAAATACACTTCTTTAGATTTAAATAAATTAGAAGGTGTTGACAGTGCTCAAGAATAAGGCAAATATTAGAATAATGGTCCCATACTAAACCATATACTATCCAATCATCCAAGTATACTTGAAGGAATTTATGAATAAAATCTTTGAAATCCTTGATTGTAACCTATTATAACATGATAAAAGCATTCTTTAACCTAAAATGCATCATGTTATAATCAAATAAATTCCATTTAGTTGCAAATGTGGTATTTAGTTTATCTTATTTTGTGATCTGGACTTGATGATATCCAAAAAAACCATCAATGAAGGTATAAATCTATAACCCAGTAACTCATAATATCTCCTCAATGAAGGGAATCGAAAAGGGGTTGATTACATAAGAATCATTGATTACCTGATATTCTACACAAACATTAATGTAACCATCCTTATTGTTATTGATTACCATGGGGCTCACCCATTCAAACTCATCAATAGGAGTCATAACTCTAGTATGCAACATATTATCAATATCCTCCTTAACTTGAGCACGTAATTTAGGATTAATATGGTAAGGTATTTTTATGATAATTCAAGCACTCTCTACTAACTTGATGTGAATCTTACCTAATTAATAATTTACTCCTTTCATCTCAGCATAATTCTATGGTAAAATGCTTTGAAACTCTTTTAATATTTCAAAAACCTTAGAGATATCAATATCATACTAATAATTCCCCACAATGGCCATCTTATGTGCATCCTCTATGAAAATATTAAATTGGATCGTTTTAAGAGGCTCTAAATATGTATGTTGGTCATTTTATATGTTGTCTTAGACATTATGCACTCCATACTCAATATGCAAATCCAAGTGATTAATGAATGAATCTAGTAAGTTAGAACTGGTACCTTTATCAATATGTACATAATCTTTTATTTTCCTTTCTAAATATATTCCCTTAATGCACAGTCTAGTTGAGATTCAATTAGTGAAGGAGATAATGCTTATGTATTATATTATTGTAAAATTTTCAAGCTATCCTCTCATGCACCATGTATATGTCTAATGAAGTCCTCAATTGGTGCTAGATCACCTATAATATCCTAACACATAGCTTGTAAGGTTAGGCATAAATCCATCTAAGTAGATGAGCAAGATAGCACAAAAATCATATTTCATTGAAGGACATGCTAATAATATATCTCCAAACATCATTATTCATGTACATCCATGCTCTATCCTAGGTGTGTATAATACTATAGAATGCGTGAACCCATAGATACTCAAGAAAAAATGTCTTAACCATATTCCACATATTTTTTATACCTTGAGATGAGATTTTGGGTAACTAATGCCATCATAACTTAAGGTTCCATGAATGTGCTTATTGTGATGAAAATGATGGTGCATAACAACACAAACTTGGCCCCAAGTGATTAAATTATGATGATGAGTTACCCACCATCAAGCAACCATTCCATCAAAAATATGGATAAATGTGTGCATTTGTTCATCATCAAACACATAGAAAGATTCCAACCATTGCACATACTCTCATAATTCCATCTAGCCATGAAATCTAGGAGCTTCATCTAACCACATGGGTGGAGCAACCATAATATGTCCATGAAGAAGGTGAACAAATTTATGATGTTTAGGTTGCTTTCATGGAGCATCCTCTTGAATACCAATATCACCACCAATTCATCTATTAATATCATACTCGCCATAAACCCAATAGTCACAAGCATTACTGGTAATGTCAAAGATAAATTATACATCCACGCAATGCAATATTGCATCTAGACTATGATCAAGGCATTTAATTCCCTAAGCTATGACAATGTATATGTGATCAATGTCTTCATCATCATTATCTCAATAAAATGAGGTACTTGAGCATATTTTAATGGTATTACGATGAGCTAATCATCATTTTGAAAATGGATGCAATGCTTTTTGAAGCTCAAGTTAGCATTGTTTACATAACACTAAGGGCAACCTAAGAGATCTAAAAGATCATCAGCTTTAACCAACTCACTTACTTCAAAGTCAACCTTGAAAGTGACACCTAAAATATCCATGGTGGCATCTTTAATAACTCTATTAGGTAGTGTACGAGTCTTATTAGCCATGAACAACACATGAGGAAAGGCTTATAGAGTAGGACTTGATATATTTTTTCCAAGCATCCTTAGTGAGTATGTTTACCTTGGTGTCAATATCAACTAGGATATCCTGAATGATCCATCCATCAATAACTATATTTACCAAGATCTCTTTATCACCCTCCATACTAGGTTGGATATGAGCCTCTTGTCATTGTTCATGGTTCATCTGATGATCTTTTGTACGCTTTGGTGCTTGATTACTTAGAAAATTTCACAAAAGGGGCACAATATATTTGTCAATAAGTCATTTTCATAACTCATGAAACTAATCACATGCTAGGTCTTGAAGATCTTAAGATTTTTTCATTTTCATATGCATAATAGCATCTCTATATTTAAGGAATTAAATCTTACCTTGCAGTTTCCACACCAAAATCATCATGTCATGTAACACTTATTTTTGTTGTTAAGCATCTAGATAACAAGTCACATAAGGCTCCTCCCATTGAACATTATCAATGGGTTGGTTTGACATGAAATAGGAAGGAACACCACTTCATGTAATAATGTTGACCTTAGGACCAATCAGAGTAGAAGGGCATGATCTCCATTGATTATTTGGAGTTCTTTCAATTTATAGCATTCTAACACCCTTGTCATTTCACTCTTTTATGATGGTGGTATACAAGTTAGGGTATTCCTCTAGATGATGCTTATTATTCAAAAAATTATGTGTGGGATAAACTAGGTAGTCACGTTAGTAACACTATGGGAATCCACAC
Source organism: Torreya grandis (assembly GCA_037957365.1). Classification (NCBI taxonomy): domain Eukaryota; kingdom Viridiplantae; phylum Streptophyta; class Pinopsida; order Cupressales; family Taxaceae; genus Torreya; species Torreya grandis. The sequence goes on along the minus strand of JARHVA010001600.1, from coordinate 607,887 downwards.
TTATAGCAAGTTCTAGGCATAAAATTATCACCTCCACATCCATGACCATAACTTTTATAAGACTAGCCTCCACCATTGTCCTATTTATTGGTAACATAAGTTTGACAAGTACCATGCATGTGCCTCATTAATCTCATTAATGAGGTGAAAATCATTGGTATCATGAGTATAGGCATTGTATAGTTTACAATATGAGTATACATTTGATTGTGTAGCACATTGAAGTAAGGGGTAATCCTTCACATCATAGTCTTCTTGGAAAATCTCACAAGATTGCTCCACCATGGTGTAATACTCTTTCTGGGACAATATTCCTATTATGACCTTTAGATTCATAGTCAACACACCACAAACTATTATGAGTATCATAATTAATATTCCTAGTGAGCTTCTCCAACTGAGATGTCATAGCAGTAATTTGAGCTCTCATAAAGGGATTAATCCCTATGTATATGTTTCCAATAGTTTTGGTGCAAAGAGAAACTTCCAAGGCCTCATGCATGTCAATGAAGGTCTTCTAGAATAATGTGCATTAGAAGGGAACCAACTAGCCTCTTACAAGCGCCTAGGCATGTTGAGTTACATTTATCTTAAAAGAAAACTTAGAAATAAGCGTATTAAAACATTCATCATACTCTCACACAATATTAGTTAGTTATTACTTAATGTACTTTAGGTCATAAATGCTTGATTTTTAAAACTCTATGATATCAAATTCTTAGAGAAAATCTACCTTAAACTATTTGTATTTCACCACATCTTATTTTAGATCAAACTAATGGTGTCACTTGTGTGTGATTTTCAAAAGAGTAGTGGAAAATTGAGTTGCCTTTCATTTAGTAGAATTAATTCAATGTGCTCACCAGATAAGTTCACACTTGTAAACATGTTCTACTACATTTTCCACACTATGATACTCATGTAAATGGGGTATCATCTCATAATAAAAATTGGGTAGACTAGTTGTTGGTAATGGATATTATTGTGATGCATTTTTAGTCCCTCTTGGACCTTGTGGGGGAGGTCTACCAGTGCCTCTTGTACCACCTCTAGATCCTCCATCCAAACCACCAACTTTACCACCTCCCATGCCTCCTACAGCAATAGAAGCACATGATACGTTGGGTGCATAAGTAGAATGATTAACTATGGATGGGCTGATACTCTACTAACTATCTATGTTTAGTCTACTAAGCATTCTAAATTGAGCCATAAGATTATATTGTAATGTAAAATAAATTAATAACAAACTACTATCATGGTTTTGGTTTTCAAAAGTATATCTAACAAGTTTAGTCTCTGATTATACACTATTTGTATCCCAATTACATACAAGAACATCTTATAACTCAACAACATGAGTGTGTGCTATGGGTGGGGAATTGGGCCTATCTATATTGGGTTCTTCAATCACCATTACTTGACTTATTTCTCATATGCATAACTATGCTAGCATTATATGTAGTCTTATGGTTGGGGATTCCTTGTTATGCCTTTCTGCCTCCCTGCATATCCTCACAACACTTCTTGAGTCTTCTCAACCCCTCCCTATGTCGCTTTAAATCATATCCCTTCACCTAGCCTCATTATACTTATGATTATGTAACTTCTACTAATTAGATACCATGTTGAACCAATAATCTTATATCAAAGTGTGCCCCTTCATTTCCCCATTGATTTCACTACTCATGTGAGAGAGAGTTTATCCATCCATGAAAAAGCTTTCAATCCCAAAATCAACTATAAACTTCTTAATCTTGAACACAAAGTGCTTGAGATACCTTCCACATGGCTCTCAGAGGAAGGCAAACTGAGCTTCCTCTAGATAAGAGTAAATTGAGACCACATATTCCAAAATATAACTATTCAACGTTCTTCACCATGAAACATCCATTACATGCATCCAAGGCACTCCTAATCTTACTAAGGTTGACTGACACTCTATTGACCAATTAATATTCCATCCGTAGTTCCTTGAATGATCTTGCATGTATGCCTAAAGCTAAGCATGAGGGTAAATGGGCACTTATACAACGAAAGATTCATAGAATTAGTTGTACATGTTTTGTTCTACCCATCCACATATGGAAACTCTTGCTTTAAGATACTACAATGTGAAATTATCTTATACTCTAGTAACCCATCATTTGGCATTTTCTACAGATAGTTGTTTGAGCATTTTTCCACCATCATGCAAACAAGTGCTATAGGGAAATAAAATCAAAATTTTGGTCTCTTTTCCTTTAGTCTAGCATATTTTATCCCTAGTTGTGAACCTAAGAAAATAAGAGTTCCAACATGCTAGCATGTCGATATATCACATAAAAAAAGGTTCTCACATGCTCACCTAAAACATGAATCTTAATATTGTTCCCATTAGTTTTGTCATGCGAAGGTGTATTCATCTAGTTTTTTATGCTAGGGTTCTTGAACAAGAACTTAGTCCTAAACTCATCCTTAGTTTTGTATCTAAATCTGAACTATTCATTCATCACTTAACTAACAAAATAATAATAAGTTAGTGCAAACTAATAACAAATAGTATTAGCTCCATTATAACCATAAATAGAAGTACATAAATATTTCATCAATACAGGCTTCCTTTTGTTACATAAATAAGTTACGTCAAGATTACAATGATAACACAATTAGAATGATAAACAACTCATCAACAATAATACTAAGTAAATCAAGGGGTATTTATACATTGGTATACCCTAACCATGTAGTTACAAAAGTAAATACAAATAAAATGAATCTCCAATGATCATTAACATAATTGAATCATGTCAAGGCATTTATAATGAATTCTTAAGGACCTAGGTCTAACTACCCCTATATTCTCTCTCTATGATTATCCTCATCATTGATCACCAATCTTCTTATGGGCTAGTGATAGATTCATGCTTGATGTATTTTTTTCTAACATTCATGCAAAACATTCCATAACCATCTCTACTTTTCATGTTTTCCCCAAGTCTTCCAATAATATTCGACTTCTACATTCTTGGGTTCTCCATGTATCCTATTTATTTTTTCCATGTTACTTGCCTCTTTCATGCCACGGTCTTCCATGTTGTGCCTCTCCCGTACCTCTTATCTTCAAAAATTAATTAGCCACAATTTATTCAAAATTAAGGGCTCAATAAAATGTCTATTTTAAGCTACTATAAGCACACCACCAATGAAACATAGCCAAGACTCTAAGGAAATAGGAATATAATAAAATTTAACTTATATAATCAAAGGTTGTTGCATATGTGAGATTGTAATTACACATATACAAAGAAATATTATGATTATCACACAAGACGCATTCAAATTAGCAATAACACAATATGAATAACTATATTAAAATAATATCCATGCACAACCAAAATACTAAGATATCAGAATGATGGATCTTCTTACAAGATTCATAGGTTTGGAGAAGAACCATATTTGCACATCAGATCAATTACAGAAAAATCCATAAAACTTTTTAATAATATTAATATCCAAAATTCTCCTTCCTTTAGGACCAGGAGGATACAAATATATGTATGCTTGGAAATGGGATTCCTTATCCTCCAAGTGAAGTTTAAATTTACATCTCCAATAATAAAACTATGTGTCAAAATTATGCAAAGCATGCATGTTCAAAAGCATTTACATAAAATAGAATTCCTCATCTAAAATACAATATAAATTCCAAATAAATTAGGAACCATTGATTATAACTTAAATAAAACATGAAAATACATATTCATATTTGGAGTGGTGATAATGTGGCACTACCATAAGAGGATAATGGTTGAATGATATCTACATAAATAAAAATAGATGTTGTATCCACTTGGAGAATCAAAAATGGCCTTGTTGGAGTATGCATGAATGTATATCCACAAAATTAGAGACCCTAGGATGATGTGGTAGGACTTGTAGTTCCTCTTTTTCTTAATTTTGACCCTGAATTTCCCTCTATGGCTCTGATTCTTTCAAATACTATGTGTGTTATCTTAAACTCCTCATTAATAATATCAAAATTGAAAAGGGTAAGCTTAAATATTTTGAAGGCTTCTGCCATCAACCTTTTGTTTTCTACCTCTAACCTTTTGTACTCTATTCTAAGGGATTTAGCTTCTACCACTCTATCCTTAACAAAATTGATCAACTGTAGGATCTCATCATTAATCTTGTATAGTTCAATCAACTTACTCCTTGAAGCTATCTATAGTTTCTTTAAGGAGTGTCTCAAAATTGGGCCTATTTACTAATTCTCTAGTAGAGGTTATCATATTAGTCACCCTCATATCTCTCAAAATTTCTAAGGTCTCATTCTCATGGCTTTAAAAATGTTCTATTAAAGTATTCATTTGCATATACCAATTAAGGGTGCAATCCCTTTTTACCATTACATAACTTAAGGCCCATGCAACATCTTGGTTGGACATTAGGTTCGGGGGATTAAATGCACTATTTTTAAAACACTTAACTAAAAATATAATTCTTTTCTCAAGTTATTTTATTTGGTGCCAAATTTTTAAGCACATTTTTCCTCTCAGGTTTACTTTACCCTCTAGAGAATCGAATATTATTCAAAATATTGTAAAACCTTATGACTGCACTCTGTATGTTATCTATAGTTTTCTAAGGGAATTGGATGATATTATATATAGTATATTATATTTTCCTCCTTTGTACTCTTTTACATTTCCTTCATATCTTCTCTAGTTAAATCCATAAAAGAACATAAATCTTTGGTATATTATGCTAGGTCAGTTGGATTCCTTTTGGAATTTTTGGCCAAGGGAAATAGGTTTTCATTTTGTTCAAACTTGATTTCTTCCCTTGTATTTATGTTCATTGCCTTCCTCTTCTTCACACTCTAAATTATGACACTTTGCCAATAAAAATTAGTGGAAACTGTAGGCAATTCAGTGATAACCAAATTCTGTCTCTTGTCTTTTCAATCTTGTAGATCTTTGACCCATTAGGGAATAATAAGTTCCTCTTATTATTCAAGTTGACTTGGGTGTTTAGAGGTAGAGGGTGGACTGATAATTGGAGAGGGAGATATTATTGGAGGTGATAATGAAGCACTTATTTGATTAGGGAATTATAGGGAGGATAAGTAATTCTTTGTCATGGTGAGGTTTCCCTTTATGGGGTGACTTTAGCCACATATTTAGTCAAACTTGAGGTTTTTATAATTATCATTGTGGTTGACTGTACAAATGTAGACTAAGACAATTGTAACTCTAATTAAGCTAAAGAATTTAGAGGTAATAGTGGCCCTTTAGGATCAAAAATAGAAACCAAAACCAAATTCTCAAAATAGACTCTTTTCTTTGGAGCCTTTATTTGTGTATATGTTGAAAGAATAGAATAATCACCTGAACTAGAAAATGGTAGCCTTGGAATGGCTAGAGGAAAACTTTTAGTTTGAGTATTCAAAATAGTAATACAATAATCAAGAGAAGAAAATACCTTACTAATGCATTGCCTTTTCTCTTCAATTAGGATTTGCTAGTCTAATGCTCCAACTAGAATTTATTATTCTTGCAAACTTCTTAGGCTTATAGATTTAGCCTTTTATAATCCTTATTCCTCATCTTATTAATATAGCACTCCCTCATCACTTAAACTTTGCTTAGGTCTCATCATTTATTCTATATTATTTTCCTCCTCATCATTAGGATAATCCACTAGTCATATTCCATATTCTTGGTATTTTTCCTATGCTTCCCCCTAAGGTATTCTCTGGGAGTAGAAAAATGTAATGATGGTCTTTCCTTCAATTTTTAGACTTTGAAGGAGGTAGGAAGGACTATGGATTTCCTTTGGTATCTAACTTAATGGGGAATGTGTAAGAACCCTTACAATTTTGGCCTTTAAATTTTAGTTCTGATGACTCAGGAATTTTGTCAAATACTTGTCTTGTAAATTTTGTACTTGTTGATTACTTTTTTGTTTTGTGTTTTCAAATGCATATAAAGACCATATTACTGAAATGAAGCTACTCTAAGACTAATATGAAAGGTAAGTGCAATGATAAATTCTTTTTGGATTTTCCAAGAAAATTAATTGCTGACAAATGTATAAAATTGATTCCTACAAATAATAGGAATTTTAGCGAACACTTGGTATGCAAACTAATATGTAGCTATAACAAGAAGATATTTTGACAAACACTTTGCATACTATTGTAGGTTTGAGATAATGCAACTACAGCCAATGGAATTATAACAAACACTTGGTACGTAGCTCCAACATCTTCACACTTATATTATATGGTGCCAAACTCATTACAATGATAATTACAATATATCAATGGCACTTTTAAGCTAATATGATTAATGCAAATGACTAATTTGCATTAACATCCAACTCCCTAATGACTAAAATTTATCTTCAAACTATTTAATTCAAATTTGCAATGCAAATAAATGGATATATGATGAGAAAAACCTCTTATATAGTGTTGATGTGACATGTTGTTGATGTGATAGGTTGTAACACCTTCAAATTGTAGACACCTAATTCTGGCCACCAATAACCTCCAATCAGGGTTTTGACCAATTTCCACCAAATTACACAATTTGGTCTAAAAACACTAAAGTACATTAAATGATGTGAAACTGACATATTCAAGTGTCAATTTTGGTTAGAGTATTACTAAATGGGGCAATACAATTTGTGGGCCAACTAACTTTGATCAGGTCATTTTGAGTCAAAATGTTAATTTTGCACCTGGGTGCTCTGGATTGATATTTCCTATCAAATCTCTTACACAAGACACATGCATTTGTTATTTTATATTGATAACATCCTAAATGGGAATACGGTTCTAACACATCTGACATTGACTTCTAATTCTAATCCAGTCAAATTTTAGACTAATAACAAGACATTTTGATCAATCTGAGTAATTTATTCACAAAATGCTTAAACATGCTTAAGAGATAATTAACCCAAATAAATACCTAATCAATAATTTCATGGAAACTTGTTGAATAATTTGTTTTAGAAATGAATATTGAATATTTGCATCATTAGGTGACCTCATTTCTTGGGAATACATCCCTAGGCCATAAATGCCAAAACATCAAGATTCATGTCCTCCATGCCTCATCAATGCCTTCCATGATAACCTCCATACCTCTTAATTTCCCCTTCTTCCAATTTAATGATGAGGATAATTATAAAATTAATTATAAAAATTGAATTAATCCTCAACCACACATCTCAATCTCAGGATGGATGGTTCAAGATGATTCTAGACATTCTCAAAAATCTATAAATAGAGAGGCCATGAACATCATTTCTAAGATATTTTTAGTGCAAATTTATAATGCAAAAATATCTTCAAGAATCCATTGAAAATATTGTTACTATGCCAAATTTATTCTAAGCCAAGCCAAGCCATAAGCCAAAGGTGGTAAGGAGAGATGGAGGTAGCCAAGATTCCATTACCAAGGACTTCATGAGCACAAGATGAGCAAGCCACTACAACAAGCATTTTGGAGCATCCAAGAAAGGTAAAAAAAGGTTTCTTTTGAATTTTAGTTGTGTTTTTTATTCATGTTTGTTAACTAAGCTCTCCCTAGTTTTTAGGCCTAGAGATGTTATGCTAGTTAGTGTGTTTCTTTCATTTTTTTTAATTTGAAACTAACACCATACTAACCATCCTCTCTTGAGTCAAATTCCTAGATTCACATAATGTCATGACTAGTGGGACCAAACACATCCCACATATGAAGAAGATCATTCTGCAACTTTAAAATTTTTATTTGGATCATTAAAACTCTTGTAATTTGATTTTCTAATTTTATTTTGTCATTTTTCTTTGTCACAAGTTTACACAGTAACCGACATCAGTTAGTAAAATTGTCATCAATTGGCATAGATGTCATCGGTCACTATTGGTATAACTAATTTTGATTAGATAACCATCATCAGTTCGTAAGTGTAATCGATGTCAGTTTTGGTCACTGTGTTTTTCTTAAAAACACAAATTTGAGAGCTAAATAGGCCATTTTAAAATTCTTGGTTTGGGGTCATACAGACTCCGTTTTGGATGATTTTTTTTAAACCACTTATTTTTTCCTAGCTTCAAGTTTCATATATTTTTCACAAAATTTTGAAAATCTATTTAAATTGTTTCTAGTCTAATGTATTTGCTTTTGGGGTGATGCCTTAAGGGTAGACAGGTAAATAGCGGACTTAGAACTTGTTAAAGCATGCTATTAAGACGTCTTTGGCTTAATTTTAAAATGAATTAGGACCTTGTTTTGGTGCTTAATGAAAAATTTAGATGCTTAAATGAATGTTTTCAAAGTTCACAATCTTAAGACCAAGGGGTCAAATGAACACCACCAAATCTTTCATTTGGGCTTAAATTGAATTCACTTGTTATTTTTGTCTTCAATATTTGTTTGATCTAATTTTGTTTAGAAAAGAGAGGGGTGTTGTGTGTATGCTCTTCCATTCGACCCCTTTAGGGAACCCTTGGAATCAAAAGTCTCATTCCTATTGAAAAAATCCTACTCTAAGGCTTAGAAAGAATGTCATCTAAAGCACTCCCCAAAAACTCATAAAATTTTGGGTGACCTTGAAAATGACCCTAAAGTCTTTCTAGTAGTCTTTTATTTTCATGCAAACTTGGCTTACAAGGGTGAATTCATTACCTCACATGAGTTCTTTAGAGAAGCTTTGACTTAGGAATTCATCCCCTGGCATTGACTTCATGTACTCTTTTGGAGTTGCACATGGGACATATTTGCATTTGGACATCGCACTACACTGAGTGAACAACAAGATGTAGTGGTTGTAAAAAAGAATAGACCTTTTTACAACTAACCAATGTTACAGTCACCCAATTTCCATGCTTGTCTTTTGCATCACTTGATGTGAAAGTCATTGTGCAATTGATTCTCCAAGAGATGTTTGAAACTTGATAGTTATTCAACCCCACATTACCATACCCTTGTTAGGATTTGGATGATTATACTTAGTGTATTTTGGTCATTTATCTTCTTGGTGTTTTTGAGACTTAAACTTGTTTGTTTTTTTGTTCATAAATCCATGTCAAAACTAGTTTGTCTATATGTCACTCTTTTGTCTAAAGAGGTGTTATGCTGGCCATTTTACACCACACTTGTGCCTTAAAATTTTTGCTAAACTTGTTTGTGTGTGTGTCATTTGAGTTGTAGAGGGTAGTGTTATGCTTCCCAAATCATGACAAAACATTTTGAGCCATTTGAGTCTTTGAAACATAACATAGATCACATCATTCAAGTATTCTTACACTATTAATCTGCTTAATTTATTTCAAAACTAGTTTCACCTTGTGCCAAAAGCCATTTGTTTCAAATCATTTTGTGTATACCATTTATACCTTTGTCTTGTGTTGTCATGTTGTCCAATTTTATCTAGCTTATTTAGTCAAATCCTAGTTTTCACCATTGAGTTTTCAATTAGCCTTGTTAAGTTTGGATTCAAACATTGATTGATTTCTATTTAGGCCTTAATTCATGGGATTGATACACTGATCTTTCACTTTTGGGTTACATAACTTTGATTAATAGGTTACCCAATTTTGAAAACTATTGATGGTTTGTTTGTTTAAAGCCTATCCTCATCATTGTTTGTGCCTTTATTTGGAAAAACACAATCTTTCTTCAAAGTACCTTTTGTCTTATGCCTTATGCCAAGTGACAATTTTTATGTTTGATTATGTGTGCCAGGTCTATGTCAAAGTTGTTTTGAAACTTGTTAGATTAAATCAAATCACATCAACCTTTGTTTCAAGTCAAGATTTTGATGTCATTTGGACAAAAGTCCTAGCATATGTCTATTTATTTGAGCCTATATTTTGACTCCACGTTTGGACAAAAGACCTAGTGACTCAACTTTTACCTTTCCTATTTTAGACCTTGTTTGGAACACTTTGACCTATACCTTTGACATGCCAGTTCTTATTCAGAGACTTGACTTTTTGTGTGTATGACATTTGACATTAGACATTTGATGTTAGGTTGTTTTATGCCAAGTCTTATCACAAATCATTTTTGAGATACAGATCCACTTTTAGACCATATTGGAGATACAACTTCACCCCTTTAACCAAGTTAGACCAAGCTTGAACCATTTGTCCTTTGGACATAGTTTTTCAAAGTTTATGAAATTCTAAGCCTTTTTATTTTGTAGCTTTCATCATTTACACAGATATGTCTAGCTACACTTATGGTGGAGTCACTTAAAATCCAACTTATGATAGAATGGCCACACGAAAATGAATTTTATGGCTTTAGTAAAGACTCTAATGACACTAATATGGTTTGTGAGATAGATTTATATCCACTTCATATTAATCATTCATGGGAACAAAGTCACAAAATAACTTATGATCCAATGCAAGACCTTGATTGGTATGAAGAGGCTTGTTAAAAGTACATTAAAGACCCAACTATAGATTATGTTGTTTTGGATACGAATCTATACCCTCTTTTCAATAATCAGTACATGAAACACAATCAAGAACCAACTTACGAGCCAACTCACAACTGGGATGATATGGTTTATGAGGAAGACATAGATGCTTTAGCTTATGTGAGTAATTAGGCTCCACCACATCATACCATTTCTATTCCAGGATCAACCCAACCATTTCTATACCACGAACTCATCCTTTGGATTGTGCAAGTAATCAAGTTCCACAATGACCCCTCATCATTTTAGGACCTAGTCCTTTGGTTTGTATGAGTAATCATGCTCCACACCACCCTATCATTACCATCTCAAGACTTTATCCTTTAGATTTTATAATCAATTATGTTCCCCAAGGCCCTACCATTATCCAATCAAAAGTCATTCCTCATCTAGTACCAATCCCAACAAAACCTCAACTGATCCAATCATTCAAAGACCAAGTTGTGTTTAAAACTGATATTTTCCAACTCATTGGAAACCAAGGCCAAGAGAACCAACGAATCCAAGATGTTTCTATTGAATCAACCATTTGTGATAAGTCAACCTATGATAAATTACCTATTGATCTTATACCAGTTATCAAGGAGTCTCAGTCTAATGAGCCAGTCTTTGTTCAGTCACTTCTTAATGATTATAATCACCTTTGGGTAAATCATTACCTCAACCATGTGCCTATTTCTCAAAGCCTCCTATTGACAAGCCAATCTCTGAGGAGTTATCTCTTGACCTTTTTCCCATCCTAGAGGAGTCTCACTTTGACAAACCAATTATTGTGGAGCCCATTATACCATCATAGGTCATTACTTAATCAATACCAAATATTCAACAAGACATCATTATAATAGAGTACCCATCAGATGAAGAATCAGAGTTAGAGTTAGGTTCTATTATTGAACAAACATTAGATTTAGCATTAGAATCAAAATCAACACTAGTCTCAACATCTTTTTTAGAGTCCCTTGAGTCAAAATTAGATTTAGAATAAGAATATACTCATGGTTGTCACAACATTGGTTACGCATGCCTTGCAAATCAATTTAAATACATTTTTGATCCTTCTATGGTTTTTGAGGATGAGTACTTCAACTTTGATATAATTTATCCTAGTATTTTATACAAGGATTTTTTAGCCTCTCCCCATTCCATTACCATTCCACATGCCATAACCATTAACCAAGATAGCCATATTATTGACATTCCATCTCCCACAAGTGTTGATTGGGATCTAAAAAATCACACTTTGTTGAACTACATCCATAGTGACATAGTAGTTGAAGAAGATCAAGGAGGCCAAGAAAACATTCATGTAGTAGAACACTCTCCTATTGAAACCTTTTCGAAGGTGCTAGGGGACAATCCAACTTAGAACTCAACATCTTCTAGTGAAATTTTTTTGGAAGTGCTAGAAGACAATCAAAGTGAAAAGCTAATGTTCATTAGTGAAACCTTCTTGGAGGCATTATGGGACAATCAAGACAACTTCATTGGTGCAAACCTCTTTGAGACAATAGCTAAGCATAAAAGTTCTTCACCACTTTATGAAGACAAAATAAAAGATCAAATCAAAATAGCTTCCTATCTAAAGCCTAATCAAATGGTAATTACTCTCAAGCCTAAACAACAACAAAATCTGATGGCCCTATTGAGAGAGAAAGTCTTTAGCCCTAGCACAACCAAAATTATGTCAAATCTGGCATCAACAACATTATGTGTGACTGAAAGTCCTGATCTTTATTTGTTTCCCAACCATTCCACATTATATTATCATCGACCATTCCATTTCACAATCAGGCCTAACATCTATTATTTGTCCCTATTTACCATCCATGGTCGCACTTTCCTTTATAGAGGCTAGAAAGATACCTTGTCTCAACATTTGAAGGAATAAAAATCAATGACCAATGAAGATCACAAAATCATTTTCAACATCAAAATCTGCAAGCCATTTTTAATAGAGTAACTATTTAGGTGAGGTGTGGGATAGAAATTAACATGATCAAGTATTTTGTTTGAATAATTTGTTTATTAGGATGTGCATCTCCACATAAATAGGAAAAATAGAATCATATGTTATTTCACCATACCCAAACCAAAAACATGTACCATATCATTTCACATTACCATTGCTATTGTTGCATATCCATTTGCCATTGTTGTAGATCCCAACCATTCACCCGACCACTTGGGGGAAACCCTCTTACCATTTTATCCAATCTATCAAAAACCATAATTATCCTTAGCAAAATCATACCATCCTACCATTCTATTTCTATCTAGACCAAAGCCTATTTTTAGTCATCCTACCTAATCCTATTATGATCTTGCTTACTTTGGTTTTTCTTGCACTTTTTTTTAAAAGGATTCCAATAAAGTTTCAACAATCAATCCAAGTCTATTTTTAAATGATATTCTATGAAATTAGTGTGATAGTTGATCTGGAAAGATATCTTTCATCTTATCAAGTTCATTTATTTGAACCTGATTATAACCACCTATGGACAAATTAGTGTTTCACTAGTCTTGCTACTAATTATAACTACCTATGGGCAAATTAGTATCATTGACCTATTATGTTGTATCCTATTTATAACCACCTATGGGAAAAATATTTACAACACTTGTTTATCATGCATTACTACATCACTTTACCATTACTATTTTCATTTGACTGGCCATTGGCCAGATTTGAGAACTTGTTGGGACCTAGTTGATTTTTCCTCACATTTTGTGTGGATGGAATTATTATGAATTGAGGTCATTTTGGGACTATGTGGATCATGCTTAATTCATGTTTAGGTCACCTTAGTCTCCATTTCTATACGTTTTCACTATTTTGTGAGAAACCTAAGCCAAACACTCTCACCATTTTGTGAGCATGTATCTTGTCATTCTCTACCGAGTTAAGATACCTCAAAATGTCAAAAACATTCATAACATTTCAAAAAATCCAAAAATATTTGTCCTATCTAAGTTTAGTTAGTTATCCTTGATCCACATTATTGGGGCATTATCATTGTTAGAATGATTTCTTTTGATTTTGTTTTCAAGCTTTCTATTTGTTTGTTTATTTTAGGTTGTTTATTTGTTTATTCACTTGCCTATTTGTTTGATTTTAGCACTGTTTCCTCGACTCAGTCTATATGTGTTCATTGGGTGATTCCTTGAGCACATTATTCTTGAGTCTATCCATATTCATACGTCAATATTATCATCATGGTTTTTATCATTGGTGCATTATTTTTGAGTGTTTATTAGATCGAGAGTTAGTCCTTATGCATTTTTTGACCAAGTCTTCATGGTGTTCTATCATGATGCCTACCATAACATGCTATAGAAAAAATTAGCTTCAAAAAGGCCTATGATCAATGGAGCCATATAAGTTTCTCCTTGGTACCTTGGCAAACACTTCCATCACACCCTTGATCAAATTAACCCATTAGCCATTCTAGTTGTATCATTGTTAATCAGGATGAGCATCTCCTTATTATCAAGTACAATTGAATGTTTTTTAATGATCAATATTATTCCTCTATCCATCTCTTTCATCACTTTTTGCCCACTCATCTTTAATCTATATTTTAGGTTATATCTTGGAGTTATGCTTGCTAATCATCCCTAACTAGGGAACCATCATTTTTAGTCAATCTAGGTCCTCTTAATGATTATAATCGCCTATGGGCAAATCATTATTTTGACTTTTATTCTTGATTATAAATGTGTTTGGTCAAATTAGTATCTTTTCTATAGTAATGCATGTAAGAATTTTCTCATTTGGATTAATCTCAACCATAGGTTAATTCCACCTTTCTTCTTTTTTTCTTTTTGAGGAACCATCCATCAACAAATGTAAAGGGCACTCCCTTGAAGGGGCATCATCATCAACTTCCCAAAACCATTTGGATCTTTGTTCTTTAACCATCATCTTCTTTTTTGGCATACAGACCATCTCTCATTATTTGAGAAGATGTTTCTTTACCTATGGTTTTCAACATATTCCCAAATACAGGCAAACTATAGACACCTAATTCTGGCCACCGATAACCTCCAATCAAGCTTTTGACCAATTTCCACCAAAATGCACAATTTGGCCTAAAAACACTAAATCACATTAAATTATGTGAAACTAACATATTAAAGTGTTGATTTTGGTTATATTATCACTAAATATGGAAATACAATTTATGGGCCAACTAACTTTGGTCAGATTATTTTGAGTCAAAATGCTAATTTTGCACCTGGGTGCTCTAGATTGATCTTTCCTATAAAATATCGTACACAAGACACATGCCTTTGTTATTTTCTATTGATAACATCCTAAATTTTAATATGGTTCCAACGCATCTAACATTGACTTCCAATTCCAATTCAGTCAAATTTTGGACCAATAACAAGGCATTCTGAGCAATCTGAGTAATTTATGCATAAAGTGCTTAAACATGCTTAAGAGCTAATTAACCCAAATCAAGACCTAATCAATAATTCCATGGAAACTTGTTGATTAATTTGTTTTGGAAATGAATATTGAATATTTTCATCATTAAGTGACCTCATTTCTTGGGAAGACATCCCTAGGCCATAAATACCATAACTATCATGATTCATGCCCTCCATGCCTCATCAATGCCTTCCATGATAACCTACATACCTCTTAATTTCCCCTTCTTCTAATTTCATGATGAGCATAATTATAAACTTAATTCCAAAAATTGAATTAATCCTCAACCACACATCTCAATCTTGGGATGGATAGTTTAGGATGATTCTAGACATTCTCAAAAATCATAAATAGAGAGGCTAAGAACATCATTTCTAAGCTATTTTTGGTGAAAATTTATAATTCAAAAATATCTTCAAGAATCCATTTTAATTAGTGTTACCATGCCAAATTGATTTCAAGCCAAGCCAAGCCATAAGCCAAAGGTGCCAAGGAGAGATGGAGGTAGCCAAGCTTCCATTGCCAAGGACTTCATGAGCACAAGCCGATCAAGCCACTACAACAAGCATTTTGGAGCATCCAAGGAAGGTAAAATAAGATTTATTTTGCATTTTAATTTTGTGTTTTATTCATATTTGTTAACTAAGCTCTCCCTAATGTCTAGGCCTAGAGATATTATGCTAGTTAGTGTGTTTCTTTCATTTTGTTTTCATTTTGAAACTATCACCATGCTAACCATACTCTCTTGATTCAAATTCATAAATTGACACAAATAATGATGGAAATCATTTCCAAGACCATCAATAGTCGTTGCACATGTATTTCATCTCCAAATGCCTAGGATAGAGTCTCAAGTAGCCCCCAAAAATCAATATGAAAACTCAATGGATGGTACAACCAAGTTGGTAATGCATGGCCAGAAAGATGGAATAATTATAGCTGCTCCAAACTCCATAAGATGTCTCAAAAACAACCTTTATTCCATTATTAAGATGTCTCAATAATTTCATCAAACACTTGTCTTGCAAATTCTGTACTTGTTGATTGCTTTTTGGTTTTCTATTTTTAAATGCATATCAAGATCATATAACTGAAATGAAGCTACTCTAAGACTAATATGAAAGGTAAGTACAATGCTAAAGTATTTTTGGATTTTCCAAGGAAAGTAATTACTAAAAAATGCATAAAATTGATTCCTACAACTAATAGGAATTTTAGTGAACACTTGGTATGCAAACTAATATGCAACTACAACAAGAAGATATTTTGCCAAAAACTTTGCATACTATTGTAGGGTTGAGATAATGCAACTACATCTAGTGCAATGATAACAAACACTTGATATGCAACTTCAGAATCTTCACACTTATATTATATGGTGCCAAACTCATTACAATGTTGATTACAATATATTAATTCTACTTTCAAGCTAATATGATTAATGCAAATGACTAATTTTCATTAACATCCAACTCCCTAATGACTACAATTTATCTTCAAACTTTTTAATTCAAATTTACAATGCAAATAAATGCATATATGATGAGGAAAACCTCGTGTATAGTGTTAATGTGACCTAGTGTTGATGTGGCAACTTGTAACACCTTCAAATAATGATAGAAATCATTTCCAAGACCATCAGCAATTATTGCACATGTATTTCATCTCCAAAGGCCTAGGATAGAGTCTCAAGTAACCCCCAAAAATCAATATGAAAACCCAATGGATGGTACAACCAAGCTAGTAATGCATGGCCAACAAGAGGAAATAATTACAGCTACTCCAAACTCCACAAGATGTCTCAAAAATGGCCTTTATTCCACTGTATTTATCTTTCCAACACAAAATCTACAAGTGATGTAACATTAACTCCTTAAACCAACATTATTTGAAAATCCATTGAAGCTTCAAATGCAAATACTATGTGTATTTTCCAATCTAGCACATTTGGGTGGCCTTGCATGCCTGTAGAGTGTTATTATCGAAGGGATTTTTTATTCCCAATAACCTTATAGTTCTAATCCTTTAAAACCTCTCAGGGAAAACCCTAGCAGAGCAAATAGCCAATAAAATCATATATTCAACCTCAAACTTTGCTGAAATGTCTCTAATGAATGCACAACTGTGAATACTAGATGTATCTACCAATAAATTATTTGCTAATGGAGGTTTTCATCCTTAGAAGCTAAGAACAACACTATCTTGTAGAGGTTTTTATCTCAGTGAGATGTACCATACCTTAGAGCCAAGCTCCAAAAACCCTCAAAGGGAAGATCTCAAAAGAGAGAAGAAATAATAATCCAAGTCCCCCAAATGAGAGCACTTTTCCCTCTTTTATACTTTTTCAACTAGGAGTTTATAAAATCCTCTTGCATATGGGATAAAACATGAGAGAGAAAATAAATTATAATTCTCTTTAATTCTTTTCTCAACATCACCCTTAAAGTCCCCTCTTTTAAAACAACATTAAGTTGTTGTGCCTAGGCACCAAGGTCCAACATTGAATAATAATGTTTAATTTACATAATTTAAAATAGAGGCCAAGATGATGTCAAAAACCAAATATCTATAGATCTTTGAAAATCCCTCGAGATGAATCCAACCCCACTCTAAAAATCTCAAACTGACACTATTATTGAAGTTACTAAAAATAGTAAGTAACAGCTAAGAGCAGATAAAGCCAACTCTGAAGGTGCCAATTGGATCCACTAAACTCGAACCATACCACTACCAAACTAACCACAGTTCCCTAACCAAATTACTATTCCATAAGAACCCAATTATGGACTAACCATGTATCTAAAAGGGGACATTATAGTCCACCCTTCCCAAAGATTACTTGTCCTCAAGCAATCTGTACCTACATGCCCTAGTTGAACTTCAGGATCCCAAATCATTTTAAAGAATGTCCAACACCATCTCCACTGCATCCATAGGGTATAGATAAAACCATGCTCATTATCAATGTAGGTAGCTACCCCAATATATAACAATCTACCAAACAAAGGAATCCATGGATCACAAAGCCATAATAGAAGTCTGCCATACACATCACCCATTAACTTCCACTATGCTACTCTAATATAATCATCACCATGTAGAGAGTGATGAAGCAACACATCAAAATCCAATTAAATTGACATGCCAAACCTATCACCACTAAGATCCCAACACATCATAACCTCACATCCATCAATCATGAAGAGGTGATTAAATCTTGGAGTGTCTAAACCACAACATCCCCTTTCATTTACTATAAATCTTCTATGGATGTACTGACTATCCAACATAGGTGCTGGAAGATATGAAACTATTCCTCTTAAAATGAGGGAATGAATAAACTCTCCTCCATCACCACTATAAAGACTAAACATTCCATCATTCCTACTAACAATGCAACTTCTCTGAAGCCATGTCTCTAATGGAAATTATTGAGACCAAGAAGTTGTAAACTTTGTCTGATACATATCACCATGATGGTAATATAATCTATAACTCTACAAATAATCCTCTAAATGTATCTGATTCAACCACCTACAATTCCTAGTTCCATCCCCTGTAGATGATAACCTTCATCCCATAATGGATGGTATAAATCCTGAGCCAATCCACACTTACGCATCATAAAGTCATCTATGTGTGGACTAAAAGATAAATGATGAGCACTCTTCATGATGCAATTAAAATAAAAAGCACCTCCCTATGTCAATGGTTGACCATCATAGTCATGGGGAACACACTCCTCATCACTCTCATCACTTGAATCAGATGATGGCTTATGTCTCTGATCCTAAATGGATAATTGGGTAGATACTCTACAAGTCCTCTCTACATACCCAATAGCAAAGTCCCAATTTGAAATAAATTAGAGGTATTTTGATTTAATCCACTGCATAACATGATAGATAGTTCACAAATTAGATGTAGATGTGCCCGTTACTACCCCTATATGCCCTTCCTCCAATTGTGCCATCTAAAAGATATCCTCTAAAAACTTGTGGGTACTATCAATATGAGTTAAGGTTTGAATAACCTTATCCTTGATAACCTTTAGTTGACCTCTCCATCCCTGTGGTTCAATAAGCTATCGATCCATATCAATTTTATGGGATGTAATATCTAATTTGCTTCCATGAGAGGGAAACAAATCATCATGAGATCCAATCTCCCCATTGAATGATTCCCTACATACCTCATATGAAAATGATGAATTAGTGTGGTGATCTATCACACAACTCTCTAGGAAAGTCACTACTACACCACAAGAGTCATCAATCAACTACTCTACATCCTCTAAAATGGGACTAACCCTAAGGACACTTGGTGCAACATTTGGTTCTTTGATACTCACAACTAAAGCAATCATCCCATCTATGTTGGATGTAGCCACATCCACCAAGTACTCTTTACCACCATCCATGGGTATATGTTCATCATCAATGACTAACATAGATATCAGAACTGTGACTATCGAAGATGAAGACTACATTAATCTCAACTCCATGGTAAGTTCATCTATCCATAACTTTGACTCTTGAAGGGTTGATTGAGCACTCTTAAAATATTTTTTGGTGACCTCTAGCTCATAGGTGAGCTCATCAACCTCCTCTTCCTTTCCTTTTAGAGCATCATAATAGATACCATTAAGCCCAAAAAGATGATCTTTACTTGATAACAACTATAGGTAATTATTCTTTATTATCCCAACTACATCTCTAAGTGCTTAAAAATCTACCAAGGAAAGTCCACTATCAAGGTGCTCATATATACCTGGAGTCCAACAATAGTGTATCACCAACTTTTGAACAACATCAAAGTGTTATAAGGTTGAAGCAATCAAGCCGTCATTCACCTTCAATTGCCTTGCCAAATGATTAAACCCCTCTAATAAATTGTCTCCACACCAATTTTCTAATTTGAAATCTGCACTATGGTAAGAGGTTGAACCATCATCACTCACTGATTGGTAAGCATCTACATGTGTGTTGTCTACTTCACACACATCCTCATTAAGTGTACTAATATCATGAACATCTATGGATGGATCAAATGGCATGATAGAAGCTACTAATTTGTCAATATCAATGCACCTTACATCCTCCAAAGCAGATGCATGTTAACCCAAAGAGCTATACTGGGACCCATCACCAAAAAGTAACTTGTCTGATTCATTCATATCTTTTAAGGTCTAATTTTCAAAATCAAACTTATTTTGACTTGAATCCACAACACCTATTGATCTAAAAATTGAAAACACAAGTGTCATAAAATTTAATAATATATTGTCGCATTTAAAATATCTAATTTCTTGACTTTTTTGTTTAGTTTTTATAGTAAAATAAAAATAAAAAATAGAATTAAAATGAAGATTAGAACTAAAAAAATAGTAGAGAAAATTAGAAGAATTCACCAGTGAATTGATAACAGAGTTTGGCTTCAATAGCCTACGTCTCTGGGTCCATTCAAAGTGAGGACCATTTCCATTAAATTTGTGCAACAAATGGCTTACAAATTTATGTCAAGCCTTCAATTCTCCTTCTCTGGTCTCTGCTTGCCTGTAAAAACATCTCTTAGACCTATCATTAATGGCCTAAGGCCATACAAGGCATAATTAAGTCTCTAACCTTCTTAATTCTCTTTACACAGTCAGTTGAATGCTTCCTTCAAATAGAATTTTGTTCCTTATATAACACTTCAAAACCCGTGGCTTAAGTGGTCAAGGCTTATCCTTTTTTCAAAATAATTGAAAGGTTCAAGGCATCATCCTTCTCTTTTGGCACTTTGGACTTATCTCTTTATCCCACATTTGAAAATGGGAAACGACGTCAAGTCTTTTTTAAGGTTGGCGGCCTCCTTACATAATGTTGATGCCCCTTTTGGTGGGCTTAAGGTGTTAAACATAGCATGATTTCCAAATTAGCATTTGGTATTCGGCTTGTCATCTTCTCATGTTCTATAGCTTAGCATTTCTCATGGTCTCTAATCTAGGCAAAGTGGTTGGAAGGCATGTCAAGTGTGGGTTCTCCCATGTGGCATAATGGGGAATGGTAATAGTAAATTACCAAGGAAATATTACAAAGCTTAAAAAAACATATAATTCAATTGTCCCACATGCATTCGGTGGGCATAACATAATGGTTAAAATCAAATGCAAATGCATTGTATTGTGAGATGGAGGCCAAGGCATTGCTCCTAAATTAAGTGTGTTGACCCTCACTGAGGGCCCCCAGTGAGCCAATAATAGGGCCCATGGTTCTCCATATGATCGCTTGTCAAAGACTAGAGGCTATCAGCAAACCAAACACCAACCTAATTTTTTTGCACAAATTCATATTTCCATGTGTCAAATGATTATTAGATCACTAGGCACATTTGAACAATGCCACATCACTTTTTGACACTTGTTATTTGCCTGTTGTAAGAAAGCTTCAGCAAGCTATATATTGAGTATCCAAACTCTATTTTTCATTCCAAACAAAGCACCAGAAAGCTCTCAAATTATTTGATGTACAAATGGTTTGACCAAAAATTAAAGACTTCCAAAATGGAACAGTACATGGATCCGTTTGGATCACTCCTCTCGACTGGGAACTTTTGGACCTCCAAAAGTTGAAATTAATTGGTAATGAGGTGAGGGTATTTCTTCCTTACCCTTCTGGCTTCCATCCATTTGGCCTTGTTTGGGTGCATCCCTTTTAGACCAACATGAAGATACTCAACATCACCTCTTCATGAAGTCCACACATTCCTACCAAGAATAGTATCTTCCTGCAATTCTGTTAGATATTCAGGAGTAAAATCATCAAAAGAAGGAATGGATACACTTTCATCATGATCAATTATCCTTGGAGGCTCATACAATTTTAGATTTTCCACATTTACAACTGAATAAATCTACATATAAGATGGTAAATCTAACCAGAAAGCATTTGTGCCAATTTTTTCCATAATCCAAAAAGGACCATTCCAGATTGGTTTCAACTTTTTACCTTCACCTATCAGTCTTTCCTTACTGATGTGAAGCCATATTATATCACCTACAACAAATTGGTGATCAAAACGATGTTTGTCATGTCTAGCTTTATACTTGGCTTGAATTTTCTCCAATTGAATACAGATAGTCTGATGTATGAGCTATATTTGTTTAATGACCTTCTTATCTTGAATGGATTCTTTTGGTTCACCAACAGCTGTATCTTGTCCATAGCAAACATCTAGAGGAGATTTAGTCAAGTATCCATAACAAACTTCAAATGGAGATTTCATAGTAGAAGAATGAAGTTCCTGGTTATATGCATGTTGTATGTAACATAATTTTTCATCCCATAACTTTGGATGTTTATTGCTATAACCCCTAAGTAAATGTACCTTGTGCATTTCACAACCTCTATTTTCCCATCGGTTTGTAGATGAAATGTAGTGCTCTTTTTTAATTTAGTGTCCATTAGTCCCCACAAAGTTGACCAAAACTCCCCAATAAACTGAGAATCTTGATCAGAAATAATTGAAGTAGGCAACCCAAAATGAACCCATACACGTTTATAGAACAAGTGTGCAGTACCTTCCCTAGTAATTTTCTTAGTGTATGGAATCAAAACACACATCTTACTAAATCTATCCACAACCACATATAAATAGTTGTGTTTTCTTTGTGTCATAGGCAAACCCCCCACAAAATCCATGGAGATACTTTCCCATGGGTGAGTAGGAACAAGTAGAGGAGTATAAAGTCCTAGTTTCCTATTACTAGGTTTGCTTGTGGCACAAAGAGTACATCCCCTTATATATTTGGCAACATGTTCCTACATACGGGGCCAGTAACAATACATTTTCAAATGTGCAACCATTTTAGCAACTCCAAAATAACCAAAAATAAGAGAAGTGTGTGATTCTCTAATCATGTGCACCCTCTCATTTTGAGGAATACAAAGTTTACCCAAATGATACAAAAGATCATTATGTACATGATAGTCCAATTCTTCTACTTGTTTACTACTCATCAAGTCTTTATATACATCCTAAAAAATAGGATCATCAACATATTGTTCTTTATATCTTTCATGAAACAAAGAACCATGTTGTAAAAGAATAGATGCAACAACCATAGGAGGCCTAGAAAGCATATCCACAACCTTATTCTGAATACCTTTTTTATACTTAATCACAAGATAAATTTTTTTAGGAAACCCATCCAATGAAAATGTCTAGACTATTGTAGCTTGGTTTGTGATTGGAGATATTGTAAGGGTTGATGATCTGTATGTATTGTTGTTTCTTTGCCCATTAAGCAATGTTTCCATTTTTTAACACTTTGAACCAATGCATACAATTCCTTATCATAAGTTGGATATTTTCTTACTGCACTTGTAAAGGTTTCATAATGACAACAAACTAGTTTCTTACCTTGCATTAAAATAGCTCCCATAGCATATTCACTTGCATCTGTCTTGATCTCAAATGGTTGTTGTCTATCAAGAAGTGCCAAGACTGGAGAAGTACTTATCTTTTATTTCAAGGTTTTGAAGCCCTTTTTATGCTTGCCTCCCCACTAAAAGACCTATTTCACACTTGTCAAAGAAGCAAAGGTGATGTAATATATGAAAATTGAGCAATAAACTTTCTCCAAAACTGTACTACACCAAGAAAACTTCTAACCTTAGTTGTATTAGTGGGTGTAGGCCAGTTAACAATGACTGCCACTTTTGTAGGATCAATTTTAAATTTACCATGTCCTACAATGTAACCCAAGTATATCAAAGAAGTTTTTCCAAATTCACATTTTGACATTTTTAAATAAAGTTTTTCCCTTTGTAATGCATCCATGACTTTCTTTATGTGGATCACATGCTCTTCCCAAGACTTGTTGAAAATCAATATATCATCTAAGTAAAATATGACAAAATCATCAAGGAACTATCTAAAAACATCATTCATCAATCTCATGAATGTATTTGGTGCATTACACAAACTGAAAGGCATAACAAGCCATTCAAATAATCTCTATTTTGTTTTGAAGGAAATTTTCCACACATCACCTTCATTAATTCTTACTTGATGATATCCACTTCTCAAATCTAGCTTAGTGAAATAAACATGTTTTAATTGATCCAAAAAATCATCAATATGAGGAAGAGGGTAACAATTCCTAATAGCAATTTTGTTTAAACATGAAAATCAACACACATTCACCAAGTGCCATCTTTCTTTGGCACCAATATGATTGGAGAACCAACAGGAGATGAACTTGGAAAAATAATACCTCTATCCAATAGATCTATTACCTATTTTTTGATTTCCTCATTTTCCACCACTGATACCCTATACATGCCAATGTTAGGGAGAGGAGAATCCTGCAATAGCTGAATTTCATGTTGAACTCCCCTTTTAGGTGGCAAACCCTTATGATCTTGAAATACATCATCAAAAGTAGAAATCATTTTAACCAATTCATTCTTATGTTTAGGATCACAATTTTCCAAAGCCTGAGAATATTATTTTTCCTTAGACTTAATCAACATGAGACAAAAAGTCTTGCTTGAATTAACTAGTCTTTTCATTTGCCCTATTGTAACCAAGGAAAGACTTATTTTAATGTGATGTGCTCTGACTATATATTCAATGCCATCCTTAACAAGCAATCACTTATTCTCCTCATTATAAAATATTGCTTTTTTGTCATAAAGATATGGATTTCCCAAAACAATCCCTCATATGTCCAAAGGGACAACATCCAACATAACCTCATCTACGAACTTGGATGTGATGGCAAACCTCAGTCTACAAGTTTGTGATACTTGTAGCTTCACATTGTCACACACTCAACCTAGTGGATAAGGCTTTGGATGGGGATTGGTTTGTAAGCCTAAATTCTTAACAACCTCTTCAAAAATTAAATTTGCTTGAGAACCACTATCAAGTAAAGTGTCAATCTTAGTATGTTTTGAAACAACTCTAATGTGGAATAATTCATTTCTTTTTTTATCCAAATGCATAGAATTATATTTAGAATAAGATGCATCATTTGATGAATTAGTGCTAGATACTGAAAGGGAAGAATCATTATGTAATCCCATAGCTGTGATTTTAGTTTCATCACCTGAATCTAAACCTAAATCCTAAATCATAGCATTAGTCTTCTTTTCCTTATTTTGAAACCTTTTAGGCCTTAACTCGGGGTGTAGTTTCCAATACTTAGACTCATCATGGGTTTTATTACAATGGTTACAAAATGGTTTTCCTTCTTTTTTAACAATAAAAGTGGATTTTTATTTACCCTTTCTTGATGAACTTTCCCCTTTGGATTGCTTAACATTAGATTGCTTACTTTTAACTTTAGGAAAAGATTCTTTTGATTGTTTTCCTCTATCCTCTAAATGAGTGGCTTGAACACATACTGCATCTAAATTAGTGGGATTGAAAATAAGAATCATATGTCTTAAGTAACTATGTAGCCCACCTATGTATTTTAGTAGTGTTTCTTGTGTGTAAAGAGGAACATTCAAAAGTAAAGCTTTTCTCCTAAATTCTTGTGTGTAATCTTGAACATTTTGGCCTTTACCTTGTCTAAAATTTTGCCAATCCATCATGGCTTGCTGCATATAGCCTAAAGGATAAAATTGCTTTATTATTTCTTCAACAAATTCATTCTAAGTAAAAATTGAGTTACATTTTTGAAGCTCGGCTTCCTTCAAATTACTCTCCCACCAGATGAGATTTGTCCTCCCATACAAAGAGTAGCCAAATGAATTTTTGACTCATCCCCTATAATATTTTGGGCCCTACAATAAACTTCAATCTGCTTGACCCAATTATCTAACTTTTCTACATTAACTTCACCATTAAACATTGGTAATTCAAACTTAATATCCAATCTTAGTGAAGGGAGAGATTTCACAATTTTTTTACCATCATCCAATGAAAAAGGTTTTTTAGTTTCTTTACCTTTTAATTATTTTGAATCACATTCTTTTTCATTCTCATATTTCCTTTGTTTATCATGGTAAATTTCCTTAACCATGCTTCTCATCTCCATGAAGGCTCGATAGAATGCTTGTTCGGATTCCATCTCTTCTTCGACCATCCCTAAAGCATGCCTTGAGCCAATCTCCAGATTATACTCAATGAGTTTTCCTTCACCCTTTTTGGATTTAGACCTTGTCAACATACACTAGAAACCACTATTATATAATAACCACTCTAATACCAAAAATATGATCTAAAAACTAAAAATGCAAGTGTCACAAAATCAAATAATACATTGTCACATTTAAAATATCTACTAATTTCTTGACTTTTTCATTTAGTTTTTTAATAAAAAATAAAAACCAAAATTAAAATGAATATCAAAACTAAAAAATAGTAGATAAAATCAAAAGAATTCACTAGCAAATTGATAACAGAGTTCAGCTTCAATAGCCTATGTCTCTGGGTCTGTTCGAAGTGAGGACCATTTTCATTAAATTTGTGTAACAAATGGCTTAAAATTTTATGTCAAGTCTTCAATTATCCTTCTTTGGTCTCTATTTTCCTGTAAAAATATCTCTCAGACCTATCATTAATGGCCTAAGGCCATACAAGGCATAATTAAGTCTCCAAACGTCTTAATTATCTTTACACAGTCAGTTGAATGCTTCCTTCAAATCAAATTTCATTCCTTATATAACACTTTGAAACTCATGGATTAAGTGGTCAAGTCTTATCCTTTTTGCACAATAGGTGCAAGGTTCAAGGCATCAGCCTTCTCTTTTAGTGCTTTGGACTTATCTCTTTATCCCACATTTGCAAATGGCATCAAGTCTTTTTTAAGGTTGGCAGCCTCTTTACATAATTTTGATGCCCCTTTTGGTGGGCTTGAGGTGTTAAACATAACACGGTTTCCAACTTAGTATTTGGTATTCAGCTTGTCCTCTTCTCACATTCTATAGCTCAGCATTTCTCATGGTCTCCAATCTAGGCAAAGTGGTTGGAAGCCGTGGCAAGTGTGGGTTCTCCCATGTGGCATAATGGGGAATGGTAATAGTAAATTTCCAAGGAAATATTACAAAGCTTAAAAAAATATATAATTCAATTGTCCCACATGCATCTGATGGGCACAATATAATGGTTTAAAAGCAAATGCAAATGCATTACATTGTGAGATGGAGTCCAAGGCACCACTCCTAAATTAAGTGTGTAGACCCTCACTGAGAGCCCCTAGCAAGTCAATAGTGAGGCCCATAGTTCTCCATATGACCCCCTATCAAAGATCAAAGGTTATCAACAAACCAAACACCAAACCAATTTTTTTTCACAAATTCATATTGCCACGTGTCAAATGATTATTGGACTACTTGGTGCATTTGAATAATGCCACGTCAGTTTTTGACACTTGTTATTTTCCTATTGCAAGAAAGCTTCAACAAGCTATATCTTGAGCATCCAGACTCCATTTTGCATTCTGGAAGAGGCATCAGAAAGATCTCAATGAATTCTTTGATGTGTAAATGGTTTGATTAGAAATTGAAGACTTCTTAAATGGAACAGTACATGGATCTGTCTAGATCACCTATTGAATCGATATCACTTGAAACTTGGTCTACATTAGGTGACTCCACACAACCAACATTCTCATGTGTAGTGGTGGTAAGCTCACACTAATGTAAATAGATTAAACTATTGTCACAAAAATAAAAATTGTTATGGCTTGTATTCTCCTAGATTTATTCATGTTTGACACTCATATCTTGTGTGCCAACACTAGAAGTCTTCCTCATATGCCATAGCAATAAAATCATGACTGTGCTCAAAATAATGACTATTGTCATAAAAATCATAATTTTTATCAGGGTTGATAACAACCTCTTGAGCACTGAAGTAACTTCATTTGCCAAACCAACATCAATTTATGAATCCCTTTTTTATATGCATTGGTGGTTAGGCTCCCAAAATTCTTTTCAAGAGAAGCATAGGCCTTATTTTCTCATCTAGTTCTTGCTCAATAGAGGACTCCTTGTAACCTATAAACCATGAGCAATAGATTCATCTTTTATCAACTAATTTTTAATTTTCTTAATTTTATGCTCAACCACTGTTTTAGACAACCAATGTGCTATAGGTGAAACATGTTTTTCCTTTCTCCAAATTACCAATAAGTTAGATAAAAATAGTTTGGAGATATCATCATTTTCATCTAAAATTAGAGAAAAGATGGTTTGCATTACTATTTTAACATTATACGCATGATATTTTCTGATTTTGTCAAAGAAATAATGGAACATTTTAAGAATTAAATCATCACACTTAAGATCAAGTAAAAAGACATATGATCTGACCTCAGCCATAATTTCTAACATCTTAGTAATATTTTTGAAAGATAGGCTTCTAGTATCACCTAACCCATGAAAGATTTCAATAATCAACTATAACATCTCCCTCATTAAGTCATCATGGTAGGGTGCTTTAGGAGCTAAATTCTCATGACTTCAAGTATTTCTCTACTCTTTTTAGGGAAGATGTGAATGAGAAATTATCAGAAGAAGCACATATTCTCTACTGCATTCTGCCCCTAGTGACGTGTGAAATGAATGAGAATTTAATGAAGGATATCACACTTGGGGAGATTGAGGTGACTATTTCCCAGATGAAAAAGGGGAAAGTGACTGGTCCTGATAGCTTCTCAACTAAATTCTATCAAGAATTTTGGGATATTATCAAATTGGATCTTTTAGCTGTTGTTCAAGAATCTTAGCAAAATAAGCAAATGCTTAAGGCTTCAAATGCGGGTTATCTCGCCCTCATACCGAAATGTGAAGGAGCTGATAGGCTAAGTTAGTTTCACCCTATATCTCTTTGTAATGTTGTTTATAAAATCATATCTAAAATCATTGCAGAAAGGTTAAAAACTAGGCTCAGCAATGTGATTTCTAAAGAACATAGTGGTTTTGTGGAAGACAGGGAAATTCTTGATGGTATTGTCATAGTGGTTGAGTCCATTCACTCCATGGCCAGCTCTAAGGATAAGGAAATGTGAATTACAATAAGGCTACCATGAACAAAAGGATTCAAAATGCTGAGAAACTTAGAGCTCACTTGGGATAAATATTTAACACAAAAACCATTGGCAAAGGAAAAGGAAAACAAGTTCAATGTAGTGGTCACCAGAAAGATATACATAAAGATAAAGTCATGTTACAAATTGATTCTAATCTCAAAATGATGAAAAGTTATTGGGAGGATGTCTCAGGAAATCTCGACATGGATTAGGATTTTGCTTCTTCTTCTTTTTTTAATGTATCTTGGTTGTATTTGGGTTGTGTTTTGGTTGTCTCTGGCCCTATTTTGCCTATGTCTTTCCTATGGTCTTTAGTATATATTTGTTTATTTTTTGTTTGTACTTATTCTAAGGTTTGGGGACCCTAGTTCAAAAAATCCCCCACTTTAACCTTAATTAAAAAACAAATTTGTGTTTTGAGATAATATGTAATTTGTTTGGTTTAGAAGTATTTCACCATTGGTATGTTGAATTGTGTAAATTATTCTATGATCTTGGTGTCCCAGGTTGAAACCATAACATATTTATATGTTGATTAGTTGTGTATTTATATTGGATTACTTTAATGAATTATTTTTGTTACTTAGATTATTTTATTCTAACAAAAGCACTCAATTATGAATATTATAAATAAGAATAGGTGGTGTTAGTACATTACACTCATTTATACTTGTCAAAAATGCTTATTCATATTAAAATGTTGAACATAAATAATTTTTTTTTAAATATATGACATGTACAAATGAGTATTACTGAATTAATGCATTAGAGAGAGATTGCTAAGTTGTAATGAATTTATCTTGAATGATTATAATTAGTATTAACATAACTTTCATTTATGTGTTTATCAAATAAAATAAAGGGGTTAGTCAGTTTATAAGTATAAATGGATGAATATGTGGTATATTAATAAATGAGGAAGGCAATTTTAGGATGGATTCTAGTGTCTCACATGATAGTGGACCTAAGTACCATCTCTATACCTAGTGACTCAATTGGAAGCATTGTAAAGACTTGAATTTCTCATATAATCTAACTTTGTTATTAAAAATACTAAAATAAGATCATGGTTTTAACCTACCTATCAACAATAACCTTAGATTAACCTCACAAAGTGGCAACAATGGCCTACTTAATGTAGAGAAAATTTGTCTTACTATGTGGTGAAAAGGATTTATACTTTATTTTAGACATTTAGATAAATCCTTGATATTTTAACTTTCTGCAACATGGTCATGAGGGTTAAGTGAAATGATATAAAAAAACATTTATTTAACATTGATGAAAAATATAGGAAGGTCTCCTAACCTATAGAAGAAATCTAGAAACAACTATATAAAGTTGTGAAATTATGTAATTTGGATAACTCATTAAAGGATTGTTTATTTGCATTAATTAACTCATAAGTTAATGTTGTGATTTATATATACCTAAGTCTATGCCTAAAACTTGGAATATATTTTATTATGTCTTAAGGATTATTTCAAATGATTTTATCTCTATTTAAGATTAAATGTATTTTACGTATAATTGTACACTTTAGTCTTATTGAACATGAAACAAGTGATATCTACATGTGCTTTAAGGGTATCGTAAGTAACGTAATGTTAATATTATGCATGTTACAATAACATGGAGTTCAAAATCATTTGATTGAATTATTACATCTTAAATTTTGAAATACTTTTATGAGTCTAAAACCTAAGTTGGTTGTACCAATCTAAAATCACAAGAGGTTTGATTTTTGGTAGTGATTACATATATTTTTTGTTGTCTACCACTACTACATAAAGGAAACATTCTTCTAAGGGTTAGGTGGTACATCAAGGATTTGTGTTTGAATTTTTGAATGACACTTAATTAAATTTATTAAGGCCATTCCTAGTTACCATGAGTGTATGAAATAATTATTTACATGACTTCATGTAATAAGTTGGAGTCATTTTAAAACATATGGATATTGATGTTAGAAAACATAAAACACTTGGAAGTCAAAAATTTGTTGGGTTGACTTTTGATGGTTGTGATGGTGGTATTAGAGCCTGGTACACTCTATGGAACTTTGGGTGAGCTTTGGGATGAACTTATCTTGGTTTTTCACATGATAGTGAGGACTTGAAACAATTAATGCATTATAAATTTGGGTAGTGATCTTGATAACAAACACAATCCTAATGAGCATGTTATAAATTTTTTTTATAATGATCACATCAGCAATAATGATAATGGTAGTATAAATTCTTGTGAAAATGCCAATAGGACCATGCTAGATAGAATATTGTTTTAGATGACATCTTAGGGGTGATTCATAACATTCAAGTCTGGATAGAAATATATGATCAAAGGCTAACAAATATAAAAATATTCAAGAAGGTTAGGAGTAGTTAGTACCAAGGAATGAAAATCCATTATAGTAATAAAATGTTGTGGATCTTATTATCAAAGAAATTAAGAAGCTTTCACATCCTAATTTATTTGATGGATAATCTAGAGAAGCTATTTACACATGGTTAGTTAACCTGCATAAATATTTTACTTTGAAAAATATTCGCTCAAATGTGAAAGCGTATATTGAAGTCTATCAGTTGGTAGGTGATGTTGCCTTGTGGTGGAAGTACTTGTGTGCACTCAAGGGTTATGATCCAATGAATATTTCATGGGAGACCTTTGAGAGGTATTTTAGGAAGAGGTACCTAAATAGTAACTTCAAAGAATAAAATATTAGATAATTCTAGCTTGATGAATTAGGGGAATATGACTATTTTGGAGTATGAGAACAAATTTATCAGCCTCCTACATTATGTGATCTACATGCATGACAAAGAAAATAAAGTTACCAAGTTCAAAATAGGCATAAAAAAGGTATTGATTCATGATTTGAACATGACCAATCCATGCATGTTGGCTGCTACTATATAATCTACACATCATATAGAAGAATAAAAAAGGCTCGCCAAAATGTTAGACAAGAATAAAGGAATAACATGATGCAATCTAAGCCAAAAACAAAATTTTCTCCTATAAGTAAGAATTTTAAGAAATTTGATCAGAAAAAGGGTTTTGTGAAACACAATAACAATTTTGTAAAATTTTATAATTCAAATAAAGGTTCCAAAGCTCAGAATTTTGCTAAACAAAATAACTAAAAACTAGAACCAGTAGCAAGACAACATTTGTGGCCCTACCACAGAAGCTAATATTGTACCTATTGTCAGGGGATCTAGCTCTACCAATTAGAGCACATATGATTACTTCTCGTGTTAGCAATTAAACATGGAATTATACCAGAATGATAAAGTAGCTAGAAACTTGAGACAGCAAAGAATTTGAGAGACAATACACACTCTTTATATTAAATACTACTAGAAGAAAATACAATAAGGAAGATGCCACTTCTTCCTCCACCTCAAAGGCTTGCCACACCTCAAGACCTTCTTCCCTCTCTCTCTTTCTCAACACAACAACTCTAAAGCCTGAGTTATTATCCCTCCTTGAATGCTTCAACTGATCTCCTTGACCTTGCTAGCTTCAATGCTTTTACTTGCCTTCTTAATTATTATTACAATACATGCCTTATGGGTCTTTAAATAGGATCCCATGCTTACAAAAATAGAACTCTAGTTACAATAATTAGACACGTAGCTCGTGACTATAATTAGTCATTTGACATGCAAACGCTCACTTCACTTAACTGATTGTTCGTCAACAGTAGTTCTAGAAATACACAGGCGACCGACGCCGGTCCTTGCTTGTCTGGTGCTACCGACGTCAGCTGACTGTCTGCCATTGCCGGTCTCCTTCTCCACTACATCTGATTGACATCGGTCATACTGCCGATGCCGATGGCTCTGGTTCTTTAGCATCCTTCCTTGTGTCTGCAAACAGTTGAAGCTTTTAGCTCCACACCTTAACAATCTCCCACTTGGAGATAAACAGTTGCAACTTGTACCTGTACCTGTACACCATCTATTTTGTTCCTTAGGCTCTATATCCCTCTTCAAAGTCACTCTTGAAGACCAACCACCACGTAAACCTGTGATGCAATACCTGTATCTTATGCCATAAGAATTTTGTTGCTCTCCAAATTCTCCATGACATACTTCTAAACCAACTCTACCCTTAGCTCAGAAAACTCCATGTATATGAAACCCTACAACAAGTAACACAATATAGTGACAGGATAATGTAACTAATATTATCCAACCTGGTAAAGATAAAATACAATGGTCAAACCTCCATTGTTTTGCAGCATAATCAAGACCATATACCATAGCCTTCTGTCTCATGTGTCCATCCACTCTCTTCTCTAAAATGGGAATCCATCCCTCTATCCAGTGCTTTCTTCCAGCTAACAACTCTACCAATAAATACCTATTTTGTTCTACTCAAGGACTCACACTCCTCATCCATGCCAAGCTCCCACTATTTTTGGATTCTACCTACATTGCTTCTTCCATCTTCCTAGTTCATGACTATCAATAAGCAATATAAAGAAGGTGAACAATGAATATGAGGTTCACATACCTTCTTGACCTCCACATGGGTGTTTGAGACTTATTGATTCACCCAACATCCGTTCTAGTGACCAATATTGGCCATCTCCTAGTCTACTCCTGATCGATGTCGGTTCCCTGCACTGACCCTGACTACCAACGTCGTTTCCCTGGCCGACGCCAGCGTCCCCCCTGCCGACGTCAGTCCTTATGACCAACGTCAGACTTCTCCTGCCCGACCTACCGACCCTGCTAGTCTGCATATGACCGATGTCGGTATCTGGATGACTGACGTCGGTGCCAAGAGACCAACGTCAGTGTCTGTGTGTTCCTGTAAGTGATGAAATTTTCATCCGTGAGCTCTTCTTGGATCAAACCTCTATCCATGCTACCCTGATCAGATTTATTCAGCCCCTGTGACTGATCTTTGTCCTTCATCTCCTCCATAAACACCAAGGCTTCTTTGTTCCTATCAAAAGCATCAAATTTCCTCTTTCTAAAATGAACTCTATCTATGCTTTCCAAATTTGAACACATACCTTTTGAATCAAGAACTTCCATTCCCTTCTTATTCATGTGACCAAGCCTATTAGACCACATCTTCGAATCTACACCAGAAGTAGAATTAGTAATACAAGTAGACAGATAAAGAGTATCTACTTTCTTACCTCTTGCTAGAACAAGTGCTCCCTTGGTAACCTTCCAAGAATCCACTGTGAGGGTTATTGTGCATCCCTCATCTCCCAACCTTCCTACAGAAATTAGACTCTGCTTCAGAATTGGAACATGCATGACCTCTTTCAACACCCATGTGTTGTCAATCTGCAATCTCAACTGCACTTTCCCTTTGCCAACTATCTGACAAGTCATACCATCCCCTAAATAGAGCACTCCAAAGTCTCCCTGTTCATACTCATAGAATAAATCTCTGTTTGGGGATGCATGAAAAGATGAACCAGAATCCAAAATCCATGATCCTACCTGACTATCCAAAGAAAGCATGAGAGCGTCCTGCATCACAATATTTGCATCCTTTGCTTCTTCCATACCTGCATGTTGGTTCTCTTTATCTCTCAACCAACACTCCTTCGTATGTCCTTTCTTTCCACAAAACCAGCAAGTAATACCTTTGGACTCGGATCTCCTTCCCGACCTTAATTTCCCTTGCTCAACCTTCTCCCTTTGCCTTTCCCTACTTTTTGCACTTAGAGCATTCCCTGATGATTCACCTGTGCTTCTCTTACGTATTTCTTCATTCAAGATCACACTCACAACATCATCAACTTTTAAGATTTTAGAAGCAGATGCAGAATTACTTAATGCCATAACCAAACCATCAGGCAAAGAACATAAAATCAAGAGAGCCTTTACCTCATCATCAAAAACAATATTGACTGAAGCCAATTGGTTTACCAAACCATAGAAATCACTGAGATGAGTATGTACCGATCCACCTTCCTGCATTTGCAAAGTAAATAGCTGCTTCATAAGATATACCTTATTAGAAGCCGAGGGCTTTTCGTATAAATTCGCCAAGGACTTTATCAACTCTTCTGTTGTCTTGCACTATGATAAGCTGGAAATCACAGATGATGCAAGGCTCAACCTTATGGAACCGAGAGCCTTCTGATCAAGAAGGTTCCATTCTTCATCCTTCATATCTGTGGGCTTGCATGCAACCCCACCCAACGGTAAGTACAAATCCTTCTGATACAGATAGTCCTCAATCTGCATCCTCCAATGTTGATAATTCTTGCCGTTAAACTTCTCCATTCGTAGTCTACTTTCTTCTGCCATTGCTGAACTCCCACTCAATCAGAAAACCCTATGAATGACTTGTAATCAAAAAACAATACCCTGCTTCTTGCAAACTGTAGCTCTAATACCACTTGTCAAGGGATCTAGCTCTACCAATTAGAGCACATATGATTACTTCTCGTATTAGCAATTAAACATGGAATTATACCAAAATGATAAAGTAGCTAGAAACTTGAGACAGCAAAGAATTTGAGAGACAATACACACTCTTTGTATTAAATACTACTAGAAGAAAATATAATAAGGAAGATGCCACTTCTTCCTCCACCTCAAAGGCTTGCCACACCTCAAGACCTTCTTCCCTCTCTCTCTTGCTCAACACAACAACTCTAAAGTCTGAGTTATTATCCCTCCTTGAATGCTTCAGCTGATCTCCTTGACCTTGCTAGCTTCAAATTAAAGGATTAAACTCACCTTATAACTCCCTATGAAGGTACTCCAATGCATTATAATGTTAACTTGGCCCTATAAGTGGTATTAAGACCCCACTAGGCATTAGGCCTAGTAGGCCTGACTATGTTTTTGCATGTTTAGGCCATCTTATTTAGTTTCTCAATGTTTTAAGGCATCAATAATGTTTTTACATGGTCAAAAAAACTCCATAAACCTTTCCTCAGTGTTCTATCATCTCTCAACACATCTTCTTGCCCTTTAATCACCCAACCTATAGTCAGTTATAGTTGGGAGTGCCCTCCATCTGAGACAGAACAGAGGGCATCTCCCATGTTGTCTCAATAAATGTGAAGGTATGATAATATTAAGTATATTATGGGGGTATTTTGTAAAAAAAATCAAGGTTTGACTATATTTGAAAGGCCACTAACGCCCCACTTTCTAAGATAGATTTTCATGTTATTAAGACTGTGAACAAAATTTGAGTCATGACTATAGATTGTACTCTTGAGACTAAATTTTATCTTATTTCCTTATCCTAATAATTTCATGTGATTTACATCACTATTTTTGAGGCATTCAAAACATGTTCATCATCTCAACCTCTACCATATTCCTCAATGTATACCTTTCACTTGGTCGGGCCTAGTTGGCAAGTTGTGTGACTATGTTATATGCTCAAAAAATGACATGCTTGTAGGTGTATATTTAAGTATTAGACCTTGTATAATTTACATAAGTCCTTATTAAATTAATTTATGGTACTTCATATTTAAACTTATCCATACCATTCCTTAAGTTAGACCAACACATAAATTGTTATGTTCAACTTGCATTGTCACCCTACAATCAACTACATATGATCATTCTTGGACCAAAAGGGGCCCCTGTAGGTGATGATCTACACAAAATATTGAATATAAATTATTTTTATTTCCATTGATTGGAAAATATCATATTTCACTCACACAAGGTCACTTGGCTTGGAGGTATGACACTATCATGTCATATTCCTAAAAAGACTGTTTGAGCCTGAGTAGTACTATATATTACTGAGTGTATACAATGGAATGTTGCTTGCATTGAAAACCCTCATTACATAAAACTATCACTCTATTTTACAATTAAATACCACTATGACTGAGAAATAATATGTAAGTACTCAGATATGTCTATACCTTATGTCACCCTACCATGAAATGATCAAAACAAAGCAACTTCCCTATTTTGGAAAGTTTAATGTAACATGTCTCTGAAACTCTTTATCCACATATGAGCATGAATATTCAAGTTTATCTACAATATTATGAATTTAGGATTATCAAAATGCAATTTTAAATGATCCTAGGCCTTAGTAGAGGTACAAACAAGATCAGACACCTAATATTCAATTGCCCACTCCCCTGTTGGGACCACCTCTAAGTGTATATGTAGGAGGTCTGTATGTGAGTATATGATATATGACTGTGTACATGGAATATTAGTTATAAAACCCATCATATATCTCCATAATTTATGTTATTATGCTCTCCATGTTTCTAAACTTGTTGAGGCTCTCAAACTAGTTCAAATACTTGTATTATAATCTCACAGACCCTCAGAGTCAAACCACTATAGGTGCATATGCAGGATACAATGTAGTGGGTAAGGAATTGGTTGTCATAACCAATATTTAAAATATTTTGGCATTCCAACATGTTGGTTTCACTTTGGAAGATTTCTCACCACCTTGGAACCTTCATGATTTGATCGTTATGATTATGCAAGGCTTCCTTTTCCTGCATGTAGGTGGACTGTTTATAGGAGAGTTTAATTGTATTCAAATCCTAGGCCTTGCATCTCATAAATAAGCCTAAGGAAATTTATGAATGGAAACTAGTAAAATTCCTATGAGAGGTTGAAGTCAACATTCTATCTTTGTCTGAATCCATCTCCATGAAAATAACTTGACAAGAAGTGAACATATTGGTCTGCGACCCCAATAGAGTTCTCAACTACAAATTGAGATGTTTTGTTCATAAAATCACATCCACACATGAAATAAAGTATGGAAAACATGATATAAGGATTTCCATATCTTCTATAAACACTTTCATCAATTGGTTTGTATGGACTAAAGTAAACATAATCAAAACCCATAGGGTATGGGAATAGGCATGCATAAAAAGTGGCTAACACTCTTAACATTGGTTCATAAAGCATGAGAAAATAATATCCAAAATCCTACCATGTATTTTAATTATACAAAGTGTAATAACATCCCTCAGAGGCATTCACCTTAATTCTTCTCTTGTTAGTTATAACATGAGGAAATTGTTTGACTATCTCTACATGCATGAAAGAGCAATGGAGGAACAAAATAGTTTTAGACCAATTTTGGGACTTCAAAAGATGATAAAACATGAGGATGAGTTTAGGTAAGTTTAATAGTCACTTTAGAAGCTGTATAGCCAACTAAAACTACCCAAATTTCCACTTTTAAACTAATTTCTTTTTTTGATGTAGAAACCTATAGTTTGTTAGTTATGACACAGTAGTTTTGACTCTCAATGACATATGGGATGTTGAATAACCTCATGAAACATTTTTATACTTATTAAAACCATAAAAAAATCATTAATGGCTAAAAAATGACCCCATATGACATGAAATGTTACAAAGACTAAAATTTGACAATAACCAAGGTAAATAACACACTAAATGATATTACTAGGACCATGACACACCCTATGACATCTTATAAGACCCTCATATCAAGGTTTGTATTATAGGGGGTTGAATTATTTTGACTTGTGGTAAAAATAGTCAATAGTACCTTTTCCTTTGAAAACTAGTATGGTATGTTGGGAATGAGGTGATAACCATTACCACAAGGATTATCCTCAATTGTGAGGAAATCAACCAACTAATAATAGGGTGTATGTTGTTGTTAATAATAAAAATGATGATTTACAGTCTACCCCAATCAAGACCATAGTTATAATTTTTGGTTTTAATTTAACTATTTCAATAGATTATGGTATAATTAATAGTTTCATTTCTCCTTAAATTAATTAGAAGTTCAAAACTAGACCCTTTAGACTAAGATAAGGATGGGATGTAGATTTTGACATAGGGAAAAAAGTGATTTTTTAGAATTTTCAAAATAAAATTAGATTGATATTGGGGTCTTAAAGACTAAAATAAATATTTTTTTGGCATCTTTAGGGTCTAATTACTTGGTTATTGGTATGGATTGGTTACAACACCATCAAACAAAGATTAATTATTTCAAGAAAAGAGTACAATGCCTTAATGATGCTGGTAAATATGTATAAATCAAAGGTGTTATAAAGCCTTTAGTTCAAAGGAATATTTCAACATTATATCTAAAAAGAGAAGTTTAAAAGGGGTGAAAAATGTACTTTGTGCAATTGAACAAAGTCCATAAAGAGAATGAACCTACTCTTCAAGATTACCATGTCTTGGGAGAATTTGAGGATGTGTTTCTAGAAGAATTAAAAATATTACCTCCTAAGAGTTAATTTAAATTATATATTGATATAATACCTAGATCTGCACCTACATCCAAATCCCCATATCATATGAATGTGGCAGATTTAAAATATCTCAAGTTTAACTATAAGAGATAATGGATAAGGGTTTGACTAGGCCAAGTGTATCACCTTGGGGAGCCCCAATTGTCTTTCTCAATAATAAAGATGGCATATTGAGGCTTTGTATTGACTAACACATGTTGAATAAAGTCACCATTAAGAATAAATACCCCATTCCTAGAATTGATAATCTATTTGATCAAATTAAGGAGAGACTGCATTTTCCAAGATATATCTTCATTTGAGGTATCTTAAACTCTGCATCAAGGATGAAGATATGAATAAGAATGATTTTATAACAATGTATGGGAATTACAAATTTATTGTGATTCCTTTTGATCTAAAAAATTCTCTTGAAACTTTCATGAATATTATGAACATTATGTTTTGAGATTTATTAGATAAAATTTGTATTTGTTTTCTTGTATGATATCTTGATCTATTCTAATAATGTGATGAGACATGAACACCATTTACATTTAGTGTTTCAAATATGGTAAGCTTTAAAAATTCTCTTTTTATCAATGCCAAATTCATTATCTA
Source organism: Torreya grandis (assembly GCA_037957365.1). Classification (NCBI taxonomy): domain Eukaryota; kingdom Viridiplantae; phylum Streptophyta; class Pinopsida; order Cupressales; family Taxaceae; genus Torreya; species Torreya grandis. The sequence continues at coordinate 568,107 of JARHVA010001600.1, read as the reverse complement.
GGATATGTTATTTTTGAAGGACTTACAGTTGATCCTGAAAATATTACAACCACTAATGAGTGGCCAACTACTAAAAACATGCATGAAGTGCATAATTTCATGGGGATGGTTGGTTATTATCAGAGGTTTTTATAAAAATTATTAATGGTTGATAGCCCTATCACTTCTTTACAGAATGTGTGGAAGAATTTTGAATGTATTTCATGTTGTGAATCATTGTTTCAAAATCTAAAACAACAATTAACTTCAACATCTATCCTTGTCATTCAAGATCCCAATGACAAGTTTTAAATATGCATTGATGTTTGGAAATTAGGCCTTGGAGTTACTTTGAATCAATATGGAAATATGGTTGCATATGACACTCATAAGATTAAAACTCATGAACATAATTACCCAACCCACGATCTTAAACTTGCAACCATGGTTCACATACTCAAGTAATGGAAATATTTCCTGCTTGAAAAACATTTTAAAATAATGTTTGATCATCACATTTTTGTGCATTTATTCACTCAATATGAGTTTAATGTAAAACAAAGGATATGATTAGAATTTATCAACAAATTTAATATTTATATTGATTACAAGATAGGAACATAACATAGAGTGGTTGATGCTCTAAGTAGAAGAACATATATAGCTGAAATTTGTGTTTTACGATCAATTTTTTGAAATTTTGTTTTGAATCAACCATAAATTTATATCAAATGCATAAAAATCTATGTTGATTTGTCAAATATAATAGTATAAAAAAATGTTTGTGATTTTTCTTTAGATGCAAATGGTCCACTAAGGCACCAAGGTAGAATATTCATTCCCAAATCTAGAAATATGAGGGAAAAAGTGATGAAATAAGTGCATATAACACCTCATTTCACTCATCTAAGTGGCACAAAGATGACACATGAGCTACAAAATATTTATTTATAGTCTGGGTTAAATAAAGGCATATGTACCTTTGTATAAAAGTGTTTGGAATGTCAACATGTTAAATTTAAACATTGTCATCTTGGCAGTTTGTTGTACCCACTTATAATTCCAAAAAGTGGGTTTTTATATCAATGGATTTCATTACAAAAATACCTAAGTCTTAAATTAGGCATGATACAATCATTGTTTTGATTGATAAAATGAAAAAAAATCCCTTTTTTAATGTGGGTGACATGACTAAATGATGCATCCCCGACCTTTGTAAAATTTTTGTGAAAGAAATAGTCCACCTTCATAGTATTCCAAAAGTGATTATGTCTAAAAAGGTATAAGTTGTTCACTTCTAGGTCTTGGCAAACCTTGATGGTTTCATTTGGCATAAAATTAATTTTTGATTAGATTTATCATTAGGAAACACATGGCTAAACTGAATGGCCAAATATTATAGTTGAATATATGCTAAGAATGTATGTAATCAACTAACAGTATAATACGATGACTACCTCAACTTAGATGAATTTTCTTATAATAATAATTATCATTCAATGATTAAAATGGCACCTTTCAAAGCCTAACATAGGTGAAAATGCAAGACTCCCCTTGGCTAGGATAGTTTGGAAAATTAAGTGTTTTCAAGATCATACACTTGATAAGAGTATGACAAAAAAATGGTTTTAAATCATCAAAGGTTAAAGGATGTCTTTGATAGGTAGAAAATATATGATAATATAAAAAGTTCACCAAGATAATTTGAGGTGGCATATAAAGTTTTATTGAGATCAAGACCTTAAAATAGCTCTATTAGGTTCAGTAAAACAACTAAATTGGTTCCATGCTTTGTCAATCCATTTAGCATTATATAAAATATCAAGTTTGATGATTTTCATCTAGTTCTTCATCTTTATATATCTATAATTCATGATGTTTTCCATATGTCACTATTGATAAAGTATGTTTTTGATCTTTCACATATATTAGAGCTAAATAATCTTTAGGTGGTAGAAGAGGAAATAATTCAGCTAGAACCCATTAATATCTTGTCTCATCACAACATTAATTTGCAAAACCAAGATTTAAAATAAGTACTATACCAATGGTACTAAAAACGTGAGAGGAGTGCCTCCTTAGAAGATGAAAATATTTTTTGATAGTACTATCCTCATTGGTTTAATTAGGCTCTAGGACGGTGCCTCCTTTAGGGGGTGAATGCTATATTCCATTCATTCCTACTATTAGTTTCATATATTGTTTTGTAGTTTGATTTTATAGTTTTATATTACATCGATACCTTGAGACATTGATATATGATTCTATCACTTTATGATTTTTTATTATGTTATGATAGATAGTTCTTAATTGATGTACTTCAATATTTGTATTTGATTTGGTTATACTATATCAAATAGATACTATTGATATCATGTTTATGATTGCAGGTGATAGTTGAGTATGGTATAGGTTATGGACTGAGTGGAATGTGGAGAAAATAATGGAGTACTATAAGTTTAATCATTCATCCCTCAAATCATGATCTTGAATTGAGCATTCAGTTGGAATGAGCATAAACATGGGGAAAGCAAGGTAAAAAAACCCATGCTAGAAAAGTATGGAGGGTTGGTTGTTGGTGGTGTTGTGTTTGTGGATGGCATTGGGAGTTGGAGAAGAATTTCAAAATAAAATACTTAGAGGAAAAAAAAATAAAGAAGAAAAGGGGCTTAGTTGTTGATATTTTGCATTAAAAAACTAAGTTTATATATATTTACTTATATGAAATTATAGCTATGAAATTTAGGGTTTGAGTAACCTTGAGAGGAAAATGTGTTTTATTAGGGGCATGTTACCTCTTATAACTCTTTTTCCAGTCAAAATTATAATTATTTTATGTATGGTTTTGGTCATTACTTCTTTTATGGTGAATATGAAAAATCAGTTGGTTATTGAGGAAACCCTTGGTAGGTTTGGATGTATGATTTCATCTCACCCATTTGACATTGTAAAGATAATTATTTATGGAAGTTAAACATGTGAAAACCTATCATTTTTTATTAAAAAAATGAATTTTCTTTTGTATGTGTGTATGCACATGTTTGGTGGGTATTATGGGTTGTTGGCTTTGCTAGTGAGTTGTACTTGATTTTTTTATGTGTTTATTATCTTATGATTCTAGATCTCATTAATTTATATGTCTCTAGTTCATTTATGTTTATGATTGGAGCCTTTGTCTGGTGTTTTACCCAAGCCCTAAATTGATGGTTTGGGTGGTTAGGGTACCAGTAATAGATGGGCTCATATTTATCATTACTTGATTTACATGTAAAATGATGTTCTTGGTTGTAGGTGGACAAGTTTGATTGATTTGAGAAATTTCCTTTGGAGTGCCAATTATATTAAGGCATTTGATCTATTTCAATTATATCTTATTGCATTCCATGATCTATTGGATGTTGTATTGTATCTATTTAGTAGTATGATCATTTGGAAATTACTTGTTGGTGGGCACTCTTTTCAAAGTTGTATTATGTTAAGAAACTACTAAGACTACATTCATTTAATTACTAGTTATTCTCCTATTGTGGTTTAGTGTATACGTCTATTAGAGGATTAACATTGTTGTATACGTTTAGTGCAATTTTAAAGTAAAAAGCTTACAGGATTTAATGGAAATGGTTATTATTTATTTACAATGGTTGTTGAGTATGTATGATTTCTTTACTTGGCAGTCATGGTGATTGTGATAGTGGTAAAGGAATTTAGGAAGCTCCTATACATAAGGATAGTAAACAAGGGGATAATCCTTTTTTATACTAAGTAGGTTTAAATATATTTGATGGAATTATAATACCTTCATTTATTTCAAGCACTTAAATTAAATTAGTATGTAAATTATCATGGATGAAATGCACAATGATGGTGTCTTGTTTGATGGTGATAAACATGATTGTTATCTTTAACATTGTGGGATTCTGAATAATGAATGAAGGTAAAAATTCTAACTCACCTTGTTTCAAATTATTGTATCTCAATTACTGTGAACAAGTTATCAAAAATATTATATTTTTTTGACTATTATTATTATAAATGTTTCTTTTATAAGTAAATGCATTCAATAACAAGGACTTAACCTCACAATGTGTTCTTTGGTATAAAAGAACATAGAGTAAAATGATATGTTCCTGGTTAATGTTGTTAAACACACTTCTTGGTGAATGTGAAGGATTATTTCTTGATTGAATATGTAAATTCCTATAATGGATAATTTTTGTGAGGGGCGTAACAATAATTTAGAAACATCAAAATGTTAGTGTATCAAAATGTACTTTTAAAAGTGGAAATTGATTTTGTATAGTGTAGTGTGTGGTTTATGTTGACTATTTTTAGGTTAATGTTATTTTTATGTTAAGAATTTTCAAGTCCAATCGGTCTATGGAGTTTAAGTAAAAAATAAGTGTTATGACTTGCTTAAGATGACTAGTATAAGTTTTAGCATGCAATTTTTATTAACAAAGTTGAGTTTTGAGTTAGTATGGAATTTGTTGAAATGCACAATTAGTGAGTTTTGAGGTAGTATGGATGAACAAACAATTGTTATGTTGAACTATATGTTCAAATCATTTTATGATGTAGGTGTCCTAGGTGGAAACTGTAACATATTTATATGTTGATTAATTGCATATTTCTATTAGATTAATTTAATGAATTTTATTTGTTACTTAAACCATTCTATTCTCGTAAAAACATGTTATTATGAATATTATAAATAAGAATAGGTGTTGTTAGTACCTTACACTAATTTCTACTTGTCATAAATGCTTGTTCCTATTACAATTTTGAATGGAAATAAAAGTTGTTGAAAGCTATGGCACATACAAATTATTATTGTTGAATTAATTAATTAGAAAGAGATTGCTAAGTGATAATGAATTTATCTTGAATGATTACAATTAATATTAATGTAAATTTGATATATGTGTTTATGGAATAAAATAAAGGGGTTATTCGGTTTATAATATAAAATGAATGAATATGTGGTATATTAATAAATGAGGAAGGCAAGTTTAGGATGGATTCTAGTGTCTCACATGAACATGGACCTAAGTACCATCTCTACGAACTTAGTTGGAAACATTGTAAAGGCTTAAATTTCTCATGTAAACTAACCTTGTTATTAAAATACTAAAATAGGATCATGGTTTTAACCTACGTATCATCAATAACTTCAAACAAAACTCATAAAGTGTAAACAATGGCCTACCTTAGAGTAGAGTAAAGTTGTCTCACTATGTTGTGATAAGGATTTGTACTTTATTTAGGACATTTAAATAAATTATTGATATTTTAAACTTCTATACTATTATGACACATGGTTAAGTGAAATGATATGAAAATAATTTGGTTAACATTGATGAAGAATACAGGAAGTTATCCTAACCTATACAAGAAAGCTAGAATTAGTTATATAAAGTTATGAAATTATGTAATTTAGATAACTCGGTAAAGGATTGTTTATTTTCATTAATTAACTCATAATTTAATGTTGTGATTTATATGCACCTAAGTATATGCCTAGAACTCAAAATATATTTTATTGGGATGTCTTAAGGACTGTTGTCAACTTTTTTAACTCTATATCATATTGAAGCTATTTTACGTCTAATTATACCCTTTAGTCCTATTGAACATGGAACATGCAATTTTTGCATGTGTTTAAAGGATATCGTAAGTAAATTAATGGTCCTTTTATGCATGTTACACATGGATTTCAAAATCCTTTGATTAATTTATTACATATTAAATGTTCTAATACTATTATGAGGCTAAAACCTAAGTTGGTTGTACCAAGCCAAAATCAGTAGAGGCATGATGTTTGGAAGTGGTTATAGACATTTTTTTGTTTTTTCCCACTATTATATAAAGGAAATTGTATTCCAAGGGTTAAGTGGTATACCTTGGATTCATGTTGGAATTTTAAAATTACACGTAACTCAATTTATTAAGGCCATTCATAGTTACCATGGGTGGATGAAATAATTATGTACATGACTTTGTGAAACATGTTGGAATTAGATTAACACACATGGATATTGATGTTGGAAAATGGACAATGCAATATTGGAAGTCAAGAATTTGGTGGGTTGAATTTTGAGGGTTGTGATAGCTTCATGCAAATACTATGGATTAGAATTAAGGGCATTGTACACATGTGGAAGAAGTTAATATTGTGATTGAGTTCTTTACATGTCAAAATGATTGATAAAAAATGTGTTTATTGACTATAGATTGTGTCAAACCCATAAATATCATGAAGAAGAGGGGGTTAAAGGATTAAAGTCTATAGCCAGCAAATATGACCCTTATGGAGGTGGAGGCTAATATAAATCCTTTGAGTCATTGTCATCAGAGTCCACTATGGAGGGAAGAAGTGAAGTATGATAGGACAAGGGAGGAAATGTCTCCTCAAACTAAACACTCCTCTTAATGAAAAAATGATTCACATCTAGATCAAAGAGCTAATACCCATTGACACTATCATAAAATATACAAAAAAGAGCCAAGGCTAACCTTTACATTACAAAGACTTGTATTGATATGAATGAATTAATGCCAAATTAGGTGAGCCAAAAACTCAAAAATCTGACACAATTGGTTTATAGTCACACCAAGATTCAAAAAGAGTCTCCTTTCAAAAACTTGTGGGGAGTTCAATCCTAAATTTCAGTGGCACCATTAATAAATTCAAACCAAAATTTTAGACCATGAGAAAGAACATGTATCATGTAAGTAATGATCTCCTTAAGGGTCCTATTATTCCATTCAACAAGACCATTTTGTTGTGATGCATAGACAACTGAGTGTTAAACTTCAATCCCTTCAAGCGTGTAGAATTGTTCAAGGTGATGGTTCACATATTCTTGGACATTTTATATGCAGATAATTTTGATAGTTTTCCTAGTTTACTTCTTAGCATGAGCCTTAAAATATTGAAACCAATTAAATAATTGACTCTTATAAATAAGTAAGTATACCAAAGTAACCATGAAAAGTCATCAATGAAGGTGAGGACATAATGGATCTTGTTAAAAAATAACATAAAAAAGGGACCCATGATATCACTGTGAACCAATTCAAGGACTTATGAGGCCCTCCAAGATGTACCTTTGTCAAAATTATCCTCAAGATACTTTCCAATCATACAACTTAAATATACAACATCTAAAAACTAGACAGGATGGAGTCTTGTGACCATATCCTTCTAATTGAGTTGTTGAAGACTATGGTAATTCAAATGGCCAAACTACATATGCCATTGTTTACTCATTGAATCTGAATGAGTGAGTAAAGTGGTAAAAGGATAATAAGGCACAAGGTGGGAAAATGCATATATTGAAGACTCATAGTCAAATTATCCCACTATAACCAAGGAATTATCTTCAAGATCTTGAATCTCCACTGAATCAAGGAAAAACTCAACTTTCTTACCATTCCCAAGATGAGTGATTTGTTAGATAGAAATAAGGTTGGCACATAAGTCAGGAACATAGAGAACATTCTCAAATGAGCCATCATGCATATTAACTGAACCTTTCCCAATAACATCAACCAATGTATCATCACCTATAAGAATATGAGGTAATGAAAAAGGTTAAAAAGAATAAATTATTCCCAATCAGAACCCATATGATGTGTAGCGCATGATTCAAGTATCCATTGTTTTGAAGATTTTTTTTATTGTGATTAGTGTTTATCTTTTCCCTTTCATTAATTTGGAAGATGTTGAAAGAGATGATAGTTTTGTGTAGGATGATGGAAAATTGATGTGATTATTCTAAAGAATATGTATTTACTCGCCAATTTTGATAGCCTGACATCCATGTTCATCATGACCAAATTTCTTGCAATATGAATAATTTGGTCTCTCTTCCTTCTAGAAATCCATTTTCTTAAAAGAGGATTTAGACTTCACTATTCCATGATGAAATGACTACATGTGATCTTTCTATGGCTTGTGCATTAGTTGTTTCAAAATAGTAGACCTTTTTCCATGTTGTGAATGATCTACCACCGAGGATTGTGACTTATATGGTTTTAGAATGCCCATTTAATTAACTTGGCCTATTCAAGCATCAACATTTCTAAAAATGACTCAAAATAAGGCATAGTGTAGGCTTTTCCCACAGTCAGCTAATAATTATGAAATATATAAACAAATGCCACATATTCAGAAGGAATATTTATTAACACATTAAAGACTAATTTTACATCCTTCATCTCAATACCACATTCTTTGAGTTGTGTTTTAGTTCCTTGACTTTAGTGACATAGTCTTGTATATTATCAAAACTGGATGAATCTAGATTAGTGAGTTCATTATCAATTTGATACCCCCTAACCTCATCAGTTTGACCATATAATTTTTGAAGTATTTCCCAAGCCTCCTTAAGTGATTTAAACTGATCAATGTCAAAAATAAGGTCAAGAGAATTAAATGTGTGTATCTAAGTATATTAGTATGTTCAATGAGCCATGTGTTTTTTTCCTTAGCATCTATAAGTTCTTGATTCTTTTTCCTCAATGTAGTGAGTGTATTATTTACCCATTAAAGCACTTCATGCATGTCATTTCCATATTTTCTAGTTATATGGAGTTAATAGAAAAAAATTAGGATTATCCATTAAAGAGTTGTAAGTGCACAAGAGAGAACATAGATAATTTGGACACAGTCACCCCCCCTGATTACTCAATGAAATAACCCTCCCTAGAAAAACCAAATATGATTCAGAACATTATATTTAGTTTGGTTAGAGTGCCCACTTACAAAAACAACAAGTGTTTATGATATCAATGTGTTACAATTACTAAAATTAGGTTAGGTGTATAAAATATTTGTATTAATTACATTAATATAAACTATAGCACCAATGTGAAGTACACAAAAAAACATGAAATTAAAAAATCACTTGAAGCATGTTCTAGATGAGACCAAATAGAATCTTAGATGATCCAAAATAGAAACTGTCATTAAAATGCCTATGATAAATTGAAAATTTTGGAGATTTCATGTATGAAGATCAAAAACTATCTACACCACTGTGTAGAGTGCAGAATAATAACTAAAATGAAAAAAAGATATTATAAAATGAAGGTCAAGAGTGCAAGATATACGTAATTGAAGTTGAACTAAAAATTCATGGCATGCAATGGAGAGGGGGTATAGATTCTTAAAGGGTTACTGCCAACTTTATCATAACTTTCCACCAAGCTTAGAGGTCTACTAGGTTTAATTATCTCTAAGAAAGATTAGAACATCCTCCAATGTTAACCAGGAATATTTTGGCCAAAAACAAGTTTTTCTTTTTTTTTTTACAAACCAAATTTGACCATATTGGATTAGTCATACACTATTTTCAATATTAAAAAAAATACATTACAAAAAAATTAAATTGAATGTTTTAAAGTTAGATAGCCTAGGTGGGTGTCGAGCCTCTCACCATAGGCTTGGTACGTGTGGGGGGGACCACCCGATCCAAGGCATCACCCTTGGTGGAGGTATCACACCACCAAAATAGCCCTTTAAATGTAGGTCATGTACTAAACAAAGGCCATGAGCCTTAAGGGCTCAGCATAGCAGGTCATAGGCTAATAGAAATGAAAACATTTTTTTTGGTTTGTTTTTGAAATTTTTTATATTATTTTTTTTTTTACATTATTTTTTTGATGTTTTTAATAAAAAATACAATTAGACTAGTTTGGCCGTATGGCCAAAACTAAATATTTTTTTGAATAATATATAAAATTTAGATTGAGATTTTTTTAATCTTGTACAAACCAAAACAAATTTTAGATCTGATGTCTATATGGCCAAAAAAATATTTTTTTGAGAAGATGACTATAGATCTACTGGCTGAATGGCAAAAAAAACTAGTTTTTAATACATATTTGCTAAAAATGTTTTTTGTAGGAAAGAAAAGGTTTAAAATTTTGAAGGAAGCCTTTCACAGAGTTTGACATTTATGACACAACATGTAATAGATGGAATAGATTCCTATTTTATAATAGGAACAGATGATGCATACACAATGAGCATGAGAGCCTGCATAGAAAAATGGTAATGCATAGGTATAGGTTTCAAAGCTTTGCTTGTAGCAATTATGGACTTTTACAAAATTAAAAACTTTAAATTTAGCCTTTGATGTCTAATTAGGATAAACAAAAAGATGACTATGAATTTATTAGACACCCTTGATGCAATGATGAGCTTCAATTTACTCCTATAATCTCCAAAATATTCTTAAAATAAGACACACAATGGGGAACCCCCATTAAATATGGTACTTATTTTACACCTTTCTAATTATCAGGATCATCCTTGAAAGGATGCAAAAGAAGAGAATACTCTGTGAGTTAAGTGAATACCAGATCTTTAAATTCTATATCTCCTAAGAAGCTACCAAAGGCACTTCACTTTCTCTAGCACCATGTCATTTTTGGCTATGGAGATAACCAAAAATGAACTAAAGGCCTAATAGAAACACTCTCAACCAAAAGATCAAAATTAAGAAGAATAAATTGTATTATTATCAAGGATGAAAAATCAAGTGCAACATAATTACAAAAGCATGAATTAATTACCAAAATGAGATTATAAAGGGGCATGTATGGAAAATACCACTCACTAACAATTTATAGGATTTTAAAAAGTGTCAGGATCATATGAGGTGAGACATAAGTCAAAAACCCTAAATAAAATTAACTGAAAGAGTGTGCATGAGACCCAAGAGTGACACCTATTAGGGAAGTAACTCTTGGCCAATTTTTGGCCCACAAACCAAAATTTTGACTAGTTTAAAGAGATGGAAATGATCAAGAAGAAGTGGAGGACCAGAAGAAGCAGAAGTGCAAAGCATTCTAAAGTGTATCTACAAAGGAAATAGACCTTTGAAAAAGTCCAAAAGACTTTTTCTTTTGAAGAAGTGGCTGAAGCAAATAAATCCAAAGGGTCATTCTCAAAAATCCCAAAATAAAAAGGCCCATAGTAAAGTGTCCAAGGGAAATATGACATTCGCACCAGTGTCAAATATCAAGCTCATAAAATATTTGTTGGCATTCAAAAGTTGTCAAAGGGTTCCCTAGCCAAATGCATAAATGACATGTGGCAGTATTTCAGGAGGTAGATCCAATGATGTATATTCAATCTTACATTGAATATCAATGGTGAGTGGAGGTCAAATGGGGGTCAACGAATCTCAAGGGTGAAAGTGTGCATGACAAGTTTCAAAGACACATTCACATGGCAGGAAATTGATGAATCATGGGTATCCATGCACAAGTAGATCAATGAACATGTAAACATCCAAGGGGGTATCAATTTTAATAGAAAATATATAAGTCCAAAACAATAGTAAGGATCACAACAAGTTTTAAATGCAAGAGATCAAATTGTGTACACTTGGCAAGAACATGTAGCTACCCACGACATGGCTCTCTCAGCTCCAAAAAGGAAGAATTGAATGCGCAAAGGGCTCAAGGAGATTTACAATGATCTTGGATAGTTCATTCCATGGTCAAGAAGTTACACACTCTAAAAGAAAAAGGAGTTCAAGGACATAGTGGTGGTTATAACCATTTATAGCCTCTCTCTCCATTTTCTCATGCAAACACCCTCTTCTCTCATCCCTTTTTACTATATATAGAGGCTTTTGAGACTAAAAAGAGATCCCTCAACTAGTGATAGAATTGCTCTATCAAAATTTCCTTGTAACACTCTCTTGAAGCAATATAAGACAACTTTATCATTTTTGTTTAAGTCAAGTGTGCATAATTGGAGTTTAACTTGTAGAATGTATGTTTTTCTCTCATCACCTATGATTTCTCTATGCACCTTGCTTTAGTTTTCTTGGTTTCTTGTAGGTCATGTGATGTGTTAGCCTTTGATGCCTTTCTGAAGCATTATAAGTTATAGTGTCTCTCTTGTAGACCTATTCCTTCATGTCCTTCAAAGTGCATCCTCCCCTTTGACCTCCACACAACTACTCATGCTTGCAGCTTTGAAATATGATCAGCTAGACTATGTCTTGTTTAAGTTCATAGTAGTCATTAAGGTTCCCAGTCTGAAAGTGAATCATTTCATCTTTGATGCATCACCATCCTTATCTTAGGTTTCCCTTTCATGTTATCTTTATATCCTTTTTCCTTGGTCAATAATAGGTTTTAGTGTGTGGGAACAAGCTAAAGTGAAGCATATAAGGAGCTAGCCTCATTAAAAATCCTAGAGGTTCAGCCTCACTACAATATACCTATAGCCTAAAGTTGTCCCAATGCTTGTAGCTAAGAGTGAGAGAGCCTGAGAAACTCTCCCACAAAGGGTGCAATTATATGCTACAATAGTTTTTGGCATACCTAGTGGACCACTTTCAAGGAAGATTGGTCAAGTTTGACACTGGTTTGATCAATTTACAGCAATTATAGCTTTCATCTTTTAGTATCTGGTGACTTCCAAGAACACTCAACAATCTGGTGGTAGAACAGTAACTATCTTTCATGCCAAAGGTGACTACAAGATCAGCTTTTTAAGGTATTCCTTTTGAATGTTTTGAATTACCTTTAAACTTAGTAAGAAGGTTAAGGTTTTCCCATACTCACCCATAAGTATAAAACTATTTTCCTAAACTAGTTGTTAGGTATACCTATGCAAGAAGACCTTTGTTAGCCCCTTTTGATACCATGATTCCCTAAAGGGATTTTATAGGTTTCAGCAACCAAAGTCCTTTAAATTTGCCATGATATGATCATATCCTAGTATCATCCCTCAAAATCATCCCATATTTCATAGAATACCAATCTATAACTCCTACTGAACACATCACAGACATAGCTGATTTCTACAATATCCATAATGTCACAATAGAAAATGTAACTATCAGACTATTGGCCATATCCTTTCAGGGAAAGGCTTTGGATTGGTATATAGTTTTATCTCCTAACTCTATTTAATCATGGGATTAGTTAGGAATAGCCTTATGTAAGAGATTTTTAGACAAGAGTGATCACTTATCACTCGCAGAATAGTTGACCATAATCAAGAGAGCTCATCATGAAGTTATGCAAGACTTCAACACAAGATTCCAAAAAGCTTGGGATAGAATTATAGCCACTATTAGACCATCCCCTAACTTTGTATTTTTATACTATTTGAAGGCTCTAAATAGAAACATAGAAGTGATGATCCAATCCATGAGAGGAGATATATTACCAGACACTTATGAGGTAGCTATCAAAGCTAAAAATTGTCTGGTTTAGGTTGGTAAGCTAATTCCTAGGCCCCCAATGCCTCTTTTCCTTGAGATCATACAACCTCCTATAGTTTTTCCCCCACTTGATGTTATTCTTCCAACACCAATTATTTCCACTATACCTTCACCCAATCAAAAGAAGACCTCCACTAGTGGATCTAGCAACTCCCAAGAGCAAAAGAACCACTTAGAATTTATGATCATGTTCCAATCCTTAGGGAATGATGTGGTCAACATCAAGAGATATAAAGTGTACATCAAGTCATACCAAGCTCCATATCAGTCTCAGTATTAGTCTTATCAAGGTAAAAGACCACCTTTCAAGGGAAACTTCCAAGGTCAAAATAAAGAGCAAGGGCAAGGATAGCCTAACTATGCCTCAAAAATAAGCTATAATCTAAATGCCATAAGATCTTCCAACTCCTTGGTTCCTATTAAAAACAATATGGCTCAAGAGTATGAAGGCACCATACCTTGGGATTAATATTTTGGGTAGTCCATTGTCCCAACTCATGGTTTTAACCATGCTTTCAATGACCAATTTTAGTAGGTTGTTGCTTATGGATACAATCAAGCTCTTATGGCTCAAAACACAAAGATCCCCATGATGACAAAACTAGGACAATCTCCATAGGACCAAAGATCTGATCAAGTACCAAACTAGTTGGATGATATAATGATCATCAGTGAATAAGAAGAGTGTTATGCACTTAATCAACAAGCTAGTTCTAGCCAAGCATACATTGCAGTGGCAACTAATACAAGGTTCAAAAAAAGGAATATATATGGTAATCAAGAGGTGGTCAAAGAACCTCTTATCATTAATCCTTTATTGTCTAAGCCTAATGAGCTTTCTATCACTCTAATGGTCCCATCACCTCTTAAAAATTAGAATTGGGAGAAAGGTTTTGATCCAAAAAACTCACAAATTTAAAGTACAGTTCTAGCTCCCAAAGCACAAACAAAATTTGGTGGTTTTCCCATCAATATTATTGAACAAATGAATAAATCTAGTGTGAGTGTACTAATGTGGGACATGCTTTCCATGCCTGGTCAAGTGGACATCCTTCAAAAAGGTTTGTCCAAGATAGGTGTTACAATAACTGCAGGCAAACAACCAAGCAAAGAAATTGAGGTCCTCACCAATGCAACCCAAGGTCCTATAGGAGAAGGATCAAGTAAGGCAGTCAAACCTCCTTCATTCTACATTTCATTAATCATTGGTGATTCCTTAGTGCATAATTACTTAGTAGATAGCAGAGCTAGCACTTCAGTAATGTTGAAGTTTATAGCTGATCAGCTGAACCTCAAATATAAGCCATATATTAAGGGATTTTTGTAGCTTGATAGTTCTTCCACAAAGCCATCTAGTATTATCAAAGATCTCAACTTGACCTTCCATGTTTGTCCTAGTGTTTCAGTGGCTCAAGATGTGTTGATCCTTGATGTAGCTCCTCACTTTATGTTATTCCTCTCTAGAAAATTCATAGCCAAAAATGGGGGTTATCTAGTAGCAGATTGGTCCTACATGGATTTAAAAAAAAAGGTATGGGACTAAGGTATCGATCAAGTCTATGCCCATGGCATAATTTCACATTAAACCCCATCATCCAGATAACATAAACCTCAATTGTACTATCCTTGATGAGGATGAATTTACAATTAGTCAAGAACTAAATACTTATCCTGAGGAGATTCCAGACTTGTTCTTGGATGAGCTATGGGGAGATAATCAATTTCTCAACCCTTTGGAAGGTGTTGAAGACAGAGACGTGGGGGTCTATTTACTACATGAAAAAAATGAACTCATGCCTTCCCTCATTAGACCTAAAGAAGACCTCAATGGTATGTGGAAGTTGTTATTTAATGGCTTAAGGAGAAAAAATGGAGTAAGTACAGGGGCAATGCTAGTTTCCCCTTTAGATGATCAATATTTCTCCTATTATAGGTTCCATTTCAATTGCTCTTCTAATATAGTAGAATATGAAGGATTGATCCATGGTCTCCAATGGGCCAATAAGAGAGGAATTAAAATATTGCAAGCATATGGAGATAGTGAGATTATAGTTAACCAAGTTAGAGTCTTGAACATTACAAAGAATCCTTTGATGGGGTCCTAAAAAAATAGAGTATGGGACCTAATTAAATATTTTGAATCCTTTAACATTCAAGTTGTGTCAAGGAACTAGAATTAGCATGCTGATAGGTTGGTAGTTATGGGAACCCAGTTTGATATTCCAAGTAAGCTAAAAGAGGCCAAAGTTTATCCACATGTCAAGGTGGTGGTGAGGCCATCAGTACTAGACAATGAGGCTCACTGGTACGTATTCAAAAATGAAAAATAGATTGCTTTTTTATTATAGCAAAAAGTAGAGTTTTCCTCAATGAGCCAAGGTAAATTTCAAAATCAGTATGAGGATAAAATTATTTAGATAAAGTCTAAAAAACTTCCTAAAGGTCTAGTCACACTTGAGGGCCTTTTCCATGAGGGAGACCATATGAGAAAAGAAAAGGCTGTAATGTCAACCAATGAGAAAAACTATGAGAGAGTCCTCATCTTTAAAGACAAACTTCTCAAGCTTGGGAAGGTAAGTGTTGTCATCAAATTGTACACCCTAACACATTCTATGAAATTACTTCAATTTTATGAAACATTGAATCATCCCTCAAGTTTTTGGGAACTTATAAGAGAGATGAGTCTCTAAGATTGAAAAGGGCTAGCTCCTTATATCTAACTTGATGTGCTTATGCTACTACAATTACCTAACATAGGTGAAAAGGGAGATAAATATACATAATTCAAACCTAAAATAGGAGGTGATACACCAATATTTTCTTCCATTCATACACTTGGGATTTGTATAATGAATTAAGACAATCAAACTAGCCTCACACCATTAATGGAGCTCCCTAGCATGAGTATTTCTCATGAAGGCAAATAACAACTCAACAAATGAAGGTAAGTGAATGGAAGGTTAGATATGACACTTCAAAACTCATACACACTTAAAAATTCTATTTAAATAGTATACACTTCATATTAGGAGATAATTCATTTACAACAACACATTTAAGGATTGCTGAAACAAGATGAACTTAATATATACTTGACTTTCAAGATGCATCACTTCAACACATAATGTGAATGGATATAAAGTATACCTATCTTGCTTCTCATTTTATCAAATACAAATCAAGGTATAATTTTGGTATGGATTTTCCATAACAAGTGTTGGAATCCCTTATAATAGCTAAAATGGCTTACATTTATAGAACTTGGAGGAAGATAGAGAAAAGAAAAGTTGAAAAGACACAAAGGACAAGTGTCACCAAGTGAATATTAGTTAAAATTTCATATAAAAGAGAGGTGGGGTGATATATGCCATGTCATGAAGATTTAATTGTCCAAACAAGTCATAAAGATAGTGAAAAGTGGCACAAAACTTGCAAGTTTGGCATAAAAAATTGCCTATATGATTTGCCTTCCAAAACAACTCTTATCCCTACATATGGTCATGTCTGATGATTTGTCTAAGTAATATGAATTACCAACAAGTCTCCACATTCATTTTATTGATATCTAACCATCCCTATTCTTGTGGACATGCAAAATCATCACTGGCAATTTTAAAAGGGCTCTCTTCCATGTACCTTTTCCACTTGGCATTCAAAACTTCAAATATTCATAAATTGTCCATGTACAAGAGGGAATGACACTTTTAAAAGGTTATCCTATCATCATTTTAATTAAAAACCCATAAAAAGGCATCCCCAATTGTTTTTCACCTCTTTCTCTAACTGTTCACTAGGTGGCTCACTAGACTGGCTGAAATTGAAGGCCTAGTTTGCATACTTAAAATTTTATTCATGATATGAGGTGAATTTTTGGAGTTATCTAAAGTGTAAATCTTCCTCCCAAAGTTTTTTTCATCTCCTAAATCCTCATGTAGCCTACACACCACTCAAAATGGTCAAAATAAGCCATGTTTTCCTTTGATCCATACACTTTTGTACAATACAGTAACTTTTATGGGATATTATAAGAATCCTCTACAAAATCTAGGTGTTTTCATGGCTATCCCCTTTCATATAGATTCTCAAAATGCCTCCCTTTCCCAATCGGGTCCCTATAAGGGTTTTGCAAGGGTTTTTTAGAGGTTTTAGGTATTAACATTTGTTCATAAATAATAGATGTTAAACCTATAATAAAATTCCATTTAGGGTTCAAAAATGACCCTCCATAACTCTTATAAATTCCTTAAGGTCTCATGCAAATTTTCATGAAAGTTCTGAGCATTTGAACTTGACCTTTGAGTGGCTTTCATGTTTTCTCTAAGGGTTTTAGTATGTCTAGAGTTATATATGGCTTCCTATAGAGTTTCCCTACCAAAACAAAGTTTATTCACCTCTTATTATGACCTACCAACATGTTTAAATCATTTGGAGAGCTCAACAAGACCTCAAAATGTAAGTTACCCCTGTTTTGGAATAAGAGCCATGCCTTGCCAATAGGTTTGTTTGTGCTTTTTGAACCACAAGATGATAATTATCACAATAAATTCATGAAAATATCATTAACACATCATATTTACCCTTTTATGCATCACACAAAACATTATAATACTTGGATAAGGCTAGAACTTGAAGTGACACCTCATTTGGGGTTGGGTTTGCATGTTTTCCCACTAGGCCTGCTTGTAGATATCCTTGTGCAGATCATTTCCTTGGTATCCTAACATTATATATTTATTTCCTATGTCCCTATATATTTCCCCCAACATTAAAAACCTCCTTGACTAGTCATATTGAGCAATATCCCTCCCTTCTTCACTTCTCCCCAAAACTGCCATTTTCCTGCATGTAAGGAGTAACCCACCTCTGAGACAAAAGAGAAGTATATTTACCAATTTTGATGAGCAATTTGAATGTTTTTTGATCTCAAAAATGATATTATTATCACTTTTACTAAATTTTTTCATCATATTCCAAGTCTAAGTGGTCAAACCAACTCAACTTTGCTAAAAATGGGTCAAAAACCCTATTTTTTGCATGTTTTCACCCATACCTCCTTGTGAATCCACCTTATAACATTTATTTATGAATAAAAACTATTTATGCATCTTCCTCACCCTTATTTCATGATTTTGGAGCTCAAGGATCCAATAAAAACCTTGTTTGCTAGTGGAATCTCACATTTGCCTCTTGATACAAGGCTCCCCCTTACCCTACATGTATGGATTGAGTCATTTGGCCTATGAGAAAAGGAGTTTGGATGGATTAGGTGTGTTTTTTTAGTTTCATTACAATTAATTTATTCTAATAAATTAGGTTATAATTCATTAATCCCTTCATACCTCTCTAGGAGGTCACCACTTGACACTTTGCCTTCTCAAACCTAGTTCGCTGTCAAGACTGAGACAAAAAACATGGGTTTTTTACTTATAGATGCTTATCCTTTGGGTAATATCAAGTTTTCATGGTTTATTATATTATTTATAACCCCTCTCTATTCCAAATTTATTTCACCATCTTCAAAACTTGCGCTAGGATTTTTAGGCCTACTAGTTCCTCATTGTTCCTCTTGACTAAGACAGTCATTCTTTGCTTTAACTATAGGTTGATAGGGTAAGTTTTTGTATTAAAATGTATTACTTATGCCTCTGACTGTGTGTGTCTGTTTATAGGCCTATTTGAACATTTTGATATGTATTTAGCCCCAAAATTGATGAAATTAATTTATTTTTACTATTATATTCAACTATTACCATCATTTCATATTATTATATGCATGGTTTGAGCTTAACAGACCTCCCTTACCCCTGACTAGGACTAACTTCCAATACTAGGTTGTAGGTGTGCATTCCTAGGCCTATAGGTTTCCATTTGGTCATTTGGAACATGTAAATGGTCATTTTATTATGGTATATGGACATTGGATTATATAAAAATAATTAAATCTCAACAACTTACTCAAAACCATGATAATATCATAAACTTTTAGTTCTCTGCCTGTAGATGTCCTTAAAGTCCTGTGTACAGGCAAAAGATGGCCTACAATGGTCATTTGAGGCAACCACCTCCTCATTCATGATTTAGGTGATTTAATTTGATATTTGGGGTATTTTAAATTATTTAACCTACTTTTACATGCTTATAACTCCTTCAATGGATGCCAACTCCAACCTTCCCTCCAAAATCATGTAGGCATTATTGCCTCTTTTCAGTGCCTTTTTGCCATTTTGGGAGATCTCAAAATATACATGACCCTTGTCCTTTCAAGCTCAAATTTGGAATAATGGTTATCGATGTATATAAAAAAAGGTTTACATAATAGTACTCAAAATCAACTATATTTTCAACTTAGGAAAACCAAAAAGACCCTTGAGAGATCTGTTTAGTGTGTTTAAGGACTCAGTCCCTAAAGTCAAAAATATTGCTCTTAGAGCCATCCATCCATCTCCTAAGGCTCATCACTAGATATAAAAAATAAAATTCACTTACAAAACTCATTTAAACCTTCCTTAGCATTGGTCATTTCACTATCATGCATGAATGCCTTCATTGAAGGGATGAAACCTATAGGTGACAATGTTGAATTACATGGATGCGCAGAGGCATGGAAGGATGAAATTGTGCAAGGTGAGAAGATCTCCAAAATAAAAAAACCATGGTAGATGATCACAACACTTTAAACCATCCTCTATTCCATTTTTCCCATGTGTGAAACCTGTAAAAAGTAGCTGGAGGTGAAGATTTGCAAGAAAGTCTGCAAGTGTGGTCTTTAGGACAAGAAACAAGCCTAGAAGGAACTCTATCAAAAAATTAACTATCCAAAACAAGTATAAACATGGAAATATATTTTAATACAATTTATATTCCCATTTAATACTCAAACACATCAATTAAAAATAATAAATTTGACACAAACCCAAACAGTGACCCCCCATGGTTGATCATGCATAAGAAGTTTCCTGGGATCAAACTAATGGTTCATGAAGTAGGAGGTACAAAATATCAATTTCCTATTATGTATGTGAATATGACTCCAATTACTATCCACCTTTAAAATCATTTTCCTTAACTCCACCTGTAGCTATCATGGTGAGTGTTTGAACTTGTCCTTCCTTGGCTTGTCAATGGAGAAATAAAAGAAATGAGTTACAAATGCAATTTTTTGTGCAAAAAATGTGTATATGACCTATGGGGAGGTGAATAGTTAATCTTCCCATGTTTTTAGCAGATGGTGGACTTGTGAAGTCCGTACAAGTGCCCAAAAGCTCTTATTTTTTAAGGAAAACTACCATCTAGTGAACATAACTACTTATTTCCTAACAAATAATTGTTTTTGACATGATTATAACATGATCCATGTTAAAACTCACCTGGGTGTCAAATTTTATTGCACAAAAATCTGTAAATGTCATTAAATGGGCTAAAAATGGCCAAAAGCCCCCCTTTTTCATGTGAGGCAAGACCTATGACAAATTCATGAATTTTAAGCATATTAAAACATATTAAGGACCACCTTAAGATTTTTTCAACATAATTTTACCCTTTTAGTACCTTTAACTAGGGTTGACCAACCTTTGACTCAAGTTGACTAGCCTAGTGCATAAGGGGTGGACCTCAACAAGGACTAAGGAGAGGATTAGTAAGACAATAGACCAACATAACACCCTATAAGACACATAGGAATATTCTAAAAGTTTAAAATAGTAAGGGTTGGCCCAAATTTGACTTGGGGTCAAATTTGGTCAATAGTAAGTAGCAAGGTTGAGAGGCATGCTTTCATAGCACTCTGCCAGGAATACGCAGACATCTTTACTTGGGAATATAATAACCTAAAAGGTTTTGATCCTAAGTTAGCCCATCATACCATAGAGATAGAGGCTAATGTTAATCCTGTGAGGAAAAATTAAAGGCCCTTCAACCCCAAAATAGAAGAGCTTATGAGGAAAGAGCTAACCAAGTTGATGGAATCCAAGATTATCTTTCCCATCAAACACTCATCATGGGTAGCCAATTTGGTGCCTATAAGGAAGATTAGTGGGGAGATTAGGATATGTGTTGACTTTAGAGATTTGAACAAAGTATCCTTAAAGGATCATTACCCTCTACCATCCATAGAGTAACTTCAAATAGTTGCAAGGTCAGAACATTTTTCTCTTTTGGATGGATATTCATGTTACAACCAATTATTGGTAAAAGAAGATCGGTACAAGACCACCTTCACCACCAAATGGGGCACGTATGCATACCAAAATATGCCCTTTGGTTTGTCAAATTCTAGGGAAACTTTCCAAAGAGCCATGGACATGGATTTCTAAGGATTTATGAATCAAATGGTGATGGTCTACTTGGATGACATCATGGTTTTCTCTAAGAATGTCTATGAACACATAGACCATCTGAGGCTGATATTTGAAAGATGTAGGGAGTATGGGATCTCATTAAATCCAAAGAAGTGTGTGTTTACCATACATGAAGGTAAGTTGTTGGCCCACATCATTTCAAAATAAGGGTTATTTATTGACCCTGAAAGGGTAGATGCCATCTTAGCACTCTCTCTCCCCAAGCATAAGAAAGGAGTTGAGAGCTTCCTTGGCAAAATAAACTTTGTAAGAAGGTTCATACCAAGTTTTTCAAGCTTGGTTAAGCCTATTACTATAATATTAAAGAAGTGTCAAGTTTTTTTCTTGGCCAAGAGAAGGAAAAGATGCTTTTAAATCCATTAAACAGGCCATTACCCAAGCACCCTCACTCATAAATCTTGATTTTTTAAAGGATTTCATGTAATAAACCTTTGCCAACATTGACAGCTTATCATCTATGCTGATACAAAATAAAGGTGAGGAAATGGAGTAGTGAAATTCCTTTTTTAGTCAAGGGTTAGAAGGATATGAGTTGAGGTACACTTTTATAGAGAAGCAGATCCTTGTAGTAGTGAGGAGTCTTAAGAAGTTCAAACCAATGCTCTCCAACAACAAGATTTATCTCATGTTATCACATCTTAGAGTTATGGATTTCCTCCTTAAAAAAGACCTAAATGAGAAAAGCGTTGGCTAGATCACCAAAATCATGGAGTTTGATGTGGAAATCAAAGTGACCAAGTTGGTCAGAGGTAGAGGTTTGTGTGAGCACATGGTGGAAGATATTCAAAAAGATAAAGGAGTTTCCATGGTGATTCAAGACAACTCATAGGTGTTAAAGTGTGGAGCTAAAAGCTTCAACTATTTGCAAACACAAGAGAGGATGCTGAAGAACCAGAGGAACCGGCATCGGCAGTATAACCGACGTCAGTCACAGACAGTGGAGAAGGAGACCGGCGATGGCAGATAGTCAGTCGACGTCGACAGCACCAGACTAGCAGGGATCGACGTCGATCGCCTGTGTATTTTCGGAACTGCTATTGACGAACAGTCAGTTAAGTGAAGTGAGTGTTTGCATGTCAAGTGACTAATTATAGTCACGAGCTGCGTGTCTAATTATTGTAACTATAGTTCTATTTTTGTAAGCATAGGATCCTATTTAAAGACCCATAAGGCATGTATTGTAATTAATCAAGAAGGCAAGTAAAATCATTGAAGCTAGCAAGGTCAAGGAGATCAGCTGAAGCATTCAAGGAGGGATAGCAACTCAGGCTTTAGAGTTGTTGTGTTGAGCAAGAGAGAGAGGGAAGAAGGTCTTGAGGTGTGGCAAGCCTTTGAGGTGGAGGAAGAAGTGGCATCTTCCTTATTGTATTTTCTTCTAGTAATATTTAATACAAGAGTGTGTATTGTCTCTCAAATTCTTTGTTGTATCAAGTTTCTAGCTACTTTATCATTCTGGTATAATTTCATGTTTAATTGCTTATAAGAAATTAATCATATGTGCTCTAATTGGTAGAGCTAGATCCCCTGACAATAGGCAGAGGCACCTCTACTTCATAAAATATAGTTCCATGGTATGGCACATATTCTACTAATAAGATAATGCCCCCAAGGTTTAGACAAGGCAAAAAGAAGGTATTTTATACTGCAGTCCATACCTTATACATTGGTTGATGGGGTTTTATTCAAGAAGGATCTCAATGGAATGCTCCTAAGGTGCATAGATGATGACTGAATGGCAAGGCTCTTGGAGCAATTCCATGATGGGCCTGTAGGAGGCCATTTTACTCTAAGGACTATAGCAAGAAAGATAATGAGGGTTGGTTATTACTAGCCTAGCCTCTTCAAAGATGCTTATGCATGGATAATAAAGTGTCAAAAATGTGCCCTCTTTATGGGTAAGAAAAGATTATCAGCTTTTCCTCTCAACCCAATTCAGGGAGAGAAACCATTCATGCAATGGGGTTTGGATTTCATAGGAGTGATCAACCCTCCATCAAGTGTAGGACATAGATGGGTGCTTACTACAATTTATTACTTCACTAGGTGGGTGGAAGCCATTGCATTGAAAGAAGCTAATGAAGGTGTAGTCCTAGACTTCTATGATAGCATTCTGACCAGGTTTGGTGTTCCATCCACTATCATCTCTGATAATGCATTATCATTCCTTGGTCTGAAAATGAGTGAATGGGCTCTCAAGATGGTCATATACCTTAGCACCTCTTCCAACTATTATCCTCAAGGAAATAGACTAGTTGAGTCCACTAATAAAAAATTAATAAGAATCATCAGGAGAACTATGGAAGAGAATCAGAGGACAGGGCATACCAAACTAAAGACAACCTTGTGGGATGATAGGGTGACTCCTAAAGCTGCCATTGGAAATTCTCCATATGTCTTAGTATATGAAAGGGAAGCCAAGTTGCCCATTTTTCTTGAGCTACCTACATTAGAACAAGCCCATCAACTGGAGTTAATGGAAGATGAACCCATGCATGTGAGACAGGTAGAACTCATGAAGCTTGAAGAAATAAGAGACCTTGTAATGAAAACACTAGAGTCACATCAAGCCTTTGACAAGAGAGTCATATCAAGGGACTTTAATGAAGGGGATCTAGTCCTCAAGTGGGATTCAAATAAGGCCAAGCTAGGTAACCATACCAAATTTGATAGCTTATAGAGTGGTCCTTATTTGATCCACAGATGCAAACAACATAATGCTTTTAGTTGGCCCAATTATATGGAGAGATACTACCCATCCCAGTCAATGGGATTCATCTAAAGCATTATTATTAGAAGAATTTATATCCATTGTAGACATTTTACATTTTGTATAGCTTTTCATATTTTCCTCTAAGTGCCTTGTGCACATTCTTTTCAGTTGTGTGTTTCCTTTCCCTAGGTGCCTTGGGCACAATGGTTGTTTTTTTCTTATTGTCCTTATTGCTTCAAAAGGAGGTTTCCACATAGGGTTATCCTTATCAAAAAAAGCAATAACTCCTATGCCCAATGGATTGAATGAGGCAAATGAGCTAGTTTCTCAAGCATAGCAAGCATGCTTTCGATGAGAGTCACCAGAAATGTTGGCCAATTTTGGCCCACATACCAAAATTTTGATTGGTTTAAATAGATGGACATGATCAAGAAGAAGTAATGGACTAGAAGAAGTAGAAGTTCAAAACATTTTGAAGTGTATCTATAAAGGAAATGGACCTTTGAAAAAGTCTCGAAGACCTTTTCTTTCAAATAAATGGCTGAAGCAAATAAGTATGAAGGGTCATTCTCAAAAAGCTTGAAATAAAAAGGCCCATAGGAAAGTGTCTAAGGGAGATGTGACGTTCATGCTAGTGTCAAATATTTAGCTCATAAAATAGTCATTGGTATTCAAAATCCATCAAAGGGGTCCCTAGCCAAACATAGAGACGTTGCATGCCATCATTTTAGGAGCTCGATATGATGGTACATAATCAATCTTACATTGAAGATCAATAGAGAGTGGAGGTCAAAGGGGGGTCAACAAATCTCAAGGTTGAAAGTGTAAATGATAAGTGCCAAAGACACATTCAACTAGTAGAAGATCGATGACTCATGGGCATCCATGCACAAGAAAATTGATGAACATGCAAAAATCCAAGGGGGTATCAATTTTAATATAAAATATATAAGTCTAAAATAATAGTAAGGAGCATGCTACATTTTAAATTCACAATATTAAATCATGTACACTTAGAGGGAGCATACAACTACCCATGACATGGCTCTCTTAACTCCAAAAAGGGAGACTTTAATGCATGAAGGGCTCAAGGAGATTTATGATGATCTTGGATGGTTCATTTCATGGTCAAGTAGTTGCATGATCTAAAGGCAAAAGGAGTTCAAGGACATAATGGTGGTTGCAGCCATTTACGACCTCTCTCTCTATTTTCTCACATAAACCCCCTCTTCTCTCATCCCTTTCTACTATATATAGAGGATTTTGAGCCTAAAAATAGATCCCTTGACTAGTGATAGAGTTACTCTATCAAAATTTCCTTGTAACACTCTCTTGAATCAATGCAAGATAAATTTCTCATTTTTGTTGAAGTCAAGTGTGCATTATTGGAGTTTAACTTACAAAATGTATGTTTTTCTATCATCATCTATGATTTCTCTATGTGCCTCACTTTAGTTTTCTTAGTTTCTTGTAGGTCATGTGATTTGTTAGCCTTTGGTTCCCTTTTGAAGTGTTACAAGTTATAGTGTCTCTCCTGTAGACCTATTCCTTCCAGTGCTTCAAAGTGCATCCTCCCATTTGACCTCCACATAATTACTCATGCTTGTGTCTTTGAAATAGGATCAACTAGACTATGTCTTGTTTAAGTTTAATAGTAGTCATTAAGGTTCCTATTATAGTGTAGAATTGCACCCTTTATGGGAGAGTTTTTCAGGCTCTCTCACTTTCAGCTAAAATCATGGGAACAACCTCAGGTTGTGGGTATCCTTTAGAGAGGTTGAACCTCTAGAGTAAACCAGTTCCTCTTTGATGCCAACCTAAACCAAAATCTAAACTAATGTTCCATAGGTAAAATGGTTATAAAGGAAACAAGGGTTCCTAAGAAAGATAACCAGGTGATGCACCAAAGATAAATGGGAAATCTCACTAGATTAAACCCACATTGATTCTACAGAGGACAATACCAACTTGCATAATCTTAAGATCAAGCTGGTTGCATTAGTATTTCATGGAGAAGGTTCTGAAAGCAATGAATGCAAATAGAGAGGAGTTTTTTGACTCACTGAAAGCTCACATCAATGGAAGAAAGAACACTTAACTAGACTTGAAAATAGCCTTGAAAACACCCTAAATAAGGCCAAAAAGGAGGACAATAGATGAGGAAGATTATCCTTTACACATTACCATAGTTCACAACTCAACAAACATAAATCTAAGGTAAGATATAGGCAAATAAAGTCCTTTTATTATATCAAGAGGTCATTCTTACAAGTGCCTGACAGGGTCGAGCCTAATCAAGTTGAGCATATTTTGTAATATCTCAAAAAATTTATCATCTCCCAAAAAGATAAAACAAAATCTAAAAAAAATTGGAAACCCTTTACAAAATGGAATATGTGAGATATATATAGATAAAGGGAAGAGGAAGAGCTTGCAGCCGATGGGGAACTTGAGAGAGGAAGTCATTGATGACCAAAACTACTACCACTTGTACTCGAGCTCTTTACATTCAAAGCATGCAACCCAATTTGACCACCAGATGAACTATCTATAATTTCCACCCATCTCCTCAAGATCCTCATGCAATCAATTCTTTTGTTTGGAATTGAGTTAGCCATACTGGTGGTAGTTGCATTTCTTTACCAAGTTTGAGTGTTTTGATCTTTGCATTAAATCTTAGCATGTTATTTATTACAACTTGGAATATCCCGATTAGTCCTTGTTTATTCTTTGTTCCACATAGATGCATCCAATCTTTGTTTGACCACTTTAAATGTCAAAGTCAAAAGGAGAAGTCCTTATTGTCTATTGATCTACTGAGCTTGTTGGATGCACTTGTGCCACTTGTCCTTGGCTGATTGGCCCTTTGGATTCACTGACCATTGACCTTGATGTTCCTTGGCCTTTCTACCTTTTACAGACTATTTTTCATAATTTTCCTTTCAGAACTTTCCATTTTACTCATTCAAGATTCACACTCCTTATAAATTATAAAGTGAAATAAGTATTGCACCCTCAAAAATCCAAAATACACTACCCAAACCAAATCAGACTTTCCAAGCCTTCCTACTTGCTTCAATATTTTGACTATTTATTAATTATAAATTTTTTTAAGTAGTGCTCCTCTGGAAACCTGATTTGCACTGTGCCCTTACAAACCTAAAGTCTTGTGACTTTGAAGCCTGAAGACTTCTAAGAGAGAACCCAAAGACTTTTCCTTCCAAGAACCTGAATTTGTTTGAACTTGCCACTTTTTCTTGAATTTCCACCTTCTCACACTTGGGTAAAATTTTGGTATGTGGGCCAAAAATGGCCAACATTTCTAGTGACTCATAGTGAAGCATGCCTACTATGCTTGAGAACCCAGCTGCCTTTTCTAGTCCATTAGGCATGGAGTCTCTGCTTTGGTTTAATAAGGTTGACCCTTTCTAGAACCTCCTCTTGAAGCAATAAGAAAAAATAAAACAAAGTGCCTAAGGCACTTATTGAAAGTAATCTAACCTAAAATAAAAACAAGGAAAACAAACAAATGTGACTAAAACAATACTTGGATGGATTTGAAAAACACAAATCCAATATATACACCCTAAAACTATGTGTACCTTTCCTCCTGAATCAAAATAAAATTTTGATACTCTTCTTGAATCATGAGATAAGAGATTGAATAAGACATGCAATTTCTTGACCCCTAGTTTTGATGCCTGCCTTTTCTTTGTTACAGTTGTCAACTTCTTTATCATCATTCCCAATGAGAACCAAGTAGCTCCAAATAGGTTAGCTATGTGAATCCAAATAATCTCAAATTCTTCATATGGCTCCTTAAATACAACCTCCAATAGTGTTTCAATAAGGCATACCTCTATGATTTATATGGTGTCCTTCGTAGGACTAGGATTGTTCTTTATTTCATGTTTTTTGGGCTCATCAAGGAGTTGATATCCTATTATAGATCTGAAATAAGTCCCTATCTATAATGGACTCTTGAGGTGGCAGATTTGAAAGGTTACCCACTCTATCCCCTTTGATCTTCTTGACAAGGTTGCCCTTTTTGGCTACAACCAGGTCATAATTGCTTTGGAGAAGAACATAGCTAGCTCTCAAGATCTCAAATAAGTCCTTAAATGAGGATTTTGACTGATTGGTAAACTTTGGCTACTCCACAAGTTCATTAGTTTTATCAACTATTTCATTCATCTCCTTACCCTTTTTAAAACATGGCAGTTCATTTAAGGAATTGATAGCCTCGACCCCCTTATTTTCAACATAAAGTGGTAGATTTAAATCCTCAATGGTGCACTCTAATTTATGCACAACTAAAAAAGAGTCTTCAATAATCTCTCCTTCATTCAATAAGGTTGAGTTGATCTTTTATTCACCAAGGGGGGTCCCTATGGTGATTTCTTCCTCGTAGTTACTCATGGCATCCTCTTTATTAGCCTTTTTAGATGCATCTTCATAGTTTGATTCACAGAGAAGAGGCTCCTTCTCAAGGAGTGGCATAATAGATCCTTGGAAATACTCAAAAAGGTGAAAAAGGTTTAAGGAAGATACAATAGGTCCATAAATTTGTTCAACTTAGATCACCTTCACCTCCTCTTCCTAATTCTTTGGTTTTTGGATGACTCTCCATGAAGGAAGGGCTTTGGGATTTTAAGGGGAAATAAGTGAAGTTTTCAAGGTATCTTATCTAACTTTAGGAATCACCACCTCCTACCCCTTTTTCATACTACTTTGAACGAATTTACAAGATGGAAAAGATATAGGCTTAGATTGTTAAGGAGGGAGGGGAGGGGACTGAGTACCTTTAGGTCTGCTTGACTGTATGACTAGGTTCCAAGATGGGAAATCTAAAAGTTCTCCTTTGATCTTCTACTTCTACTTTTCCTCCTGATTATGTGTCCTTAGCTCCATATCTTTGATTTGCTTCACTATATTCTCTTGAAATATCTCCTCATTAAGGTGGTCAAGAACACAAGAGGGCTCTTAAAGAGGGATGAGGGATGTTTACAGAGGTTCAAATTCTTCCTTAACCTGGATCCTCAAATCTACATTTGTTTCATTTTGCTTACCCCATGACTTCACCAATTGATTCTAGCTTGGAACCTTGAAGGAATTCATAAGGGTTTCTTAAGTAAGAAATGAGTCTTGAATCCAAACAGTAGGTTATCCCACAACAAGCTCTTAATTTCTTTGACAACTCCCTTAGATAGATTCCCAAGAAGGAGATGTATTAGGAACATATGAAGAACTTAGAACATCCAAAAGAACACTTGGAATGGTATCTTAAGGAGGAAAATATGGCATATAAGAAGGTTGAGAGGGCACGTAGGTAAGCACAAAAGGTTGACAAGGTTGCCCCTGTTATTCCTCAAGTCCTTTCAGCTTATTATCAATGCTCTGAATGTAACCACCGATATCCAACATGTCACCTATGATATTATTCCAACTTTCTCTGTCAACAAGGGTCCATTCTACTTTTATTTTCTACAATGAGTCCCTAGCATAATAGATCTAGTGAGTAACGACATTTTGGCCATAATACTTTTGTGATCACAACTCTAGTGCATGCTTGTTAAGGATCACTAAATTTTGCCTAAGTGTTGGTATATATAGCTCATGATAAGGTTTAAAAGGAAAAATATTATGATGGGTTTGTTATCCATAGGAAGGACTAGGGAAATATTCTTGTATAAATGGATCATGAGGAACTTGCCAACGTTCCTCATAGCTTTGATAGGGTTCTTGATAGGGATGATTAGGCTCATATGGATCATGAGGATCATATTGGGACTAACGATAAAGCTAACCAGGTGATGCACCAAAGCTAAATGGGAAAATATCACTAGCATGAACCCATATTGATTATGTAGAGGACAATACTAACTTGCACAATCTCAAGATCGAGCTAGTTGGATTAGTATTTCATGGAGAAGGTTCTAAAAGAAATGAATGAAAATAAAGAGGAGTTATACAACTCACTGGAAGCTCACATCAATGGCAGAAAGAACACTAAACTAGACCTACGAATATCCTTGAAAACACCCTAAATAAGGCCAAAAAGGAGGACCATTGATGAGGAATATTCTCATTCACACATTACTATAGTGCACAACTCAATAAAAATGAATCCAAGGCAAGAGATAGGTAAAGAAAATCATTTTATTGCATCAAGAGGTAGTTCTTACAAGTGCTTGATCGGGTTGAACCTAATCAAGGTGAGTATATTTTTTAATATCTGAAAGAATATCCCATCTCCCAAAAAGATAAAACAAAATCTAAAAAAAAATTGGAACCCTTTACACAATGGAAGATGTGAGATATATATAGAGAAAGGGAAGAGGAAGAGATTTTGACCAATGGGGAACTTGAGAGAGGAAGTCATTGATGACTAGAACTACTACCACTTATTGTACTTGAGCTCTTTGCATTAAAGTATAAAACCTACATTGACCACTAGATGAACCATCTAGAATTACCACCCATCTTCTCAAGCTCCTGATGCATTCAATTTTCCCATTTGGAATTGAGCAAGCCATACCAGTGGTAGATGCATGTCTCTACCAAGTCTAAGTGTTTTGGTCTTTACATTAAAGCTTGGTGTGTTCTTTATTATAACTTAGACTATCCCAATCAATCCTTGCATGTTCGTTGCTTCACCTAGATGTGTCCAATATTTATTTGACCACTTTGCATGCTGGAGTTGAAAGGATAAGTCCTTATTATTTGTTGATCTTATGAGCCTGTTGGATGCATTTGTGCCACTTGTCCTTAACTGATTGGCCCTTTAAATTCATTAGCCTATTACCTTGATGTTCTTGGGCCTTTTTAATTTCTACAGACTATTTTCCATAATTTTCCTTTCAAAAATTTCCATTTTACTCATTTTGACTTCACACTCCTTGCAACTTATAAATTGAAATAAGTAGTGCACCCCCAGAAATCCAAATTACACTGCTAAAACCAAATTGAGCTTTTTAAGCCTTCCTGCTTGCCTTGGGGTTTTGACTGTTGATTAGTTATAAATTTTGTTAAGTAGTGCTCCTCTAGAAACCTAATTTTCACTATGCCCTCAGAAACCTGAATTCTTATGAATTTGAAAGCTCGAAGACTTATGAGAGAGAGAACTCAAAGACTTCTCCAACCAAGAACCTGAAGTTTTTTAACATGCCACTTTCGCTTGAATGTCTACTTTCTCACACTTGGGCAAAATTTTGGTATGTGGGCCAAAAATGGCCAATAGTTCCTAGTATGAAACTAGATCATTTCATCTTTGGTTCATCACCATCCTTAGCTTAGGTTTCCATTTTATGTTATCTTTCTATCCCTTTTCCTTGGTCAACATTAGTTTTTAGTGTGTGGGAACACATTGAAGTGAAGCATCTGAGGGGCTAGCCTCATTAAAAATCCTAGAGGTTAAACCTCACTAAAAGATACCCATAACCTGAGGTTGTCCCAATGTTTGTAGCTAAGAGTGAGAGGGCCTAAGAAACTCTCCCAAAAAGGGTGTAATTATATGCTACAACAATAACATTGTTCACAACAATAGAGGAAATAGTTAGGGATATAACCCTATTCACACCCAAAATACCCATTCCATCTCAACCCTACACATTCTAAATCATCCTTCCATCCAAATTTGGCCTTACTATCCTTACCAACCTTATCCATTCAAATCGTAAAACCATCCTAAATTATCCACTCCATCCAAAACTTACCCATTCTTATCCATTAATCATAAACCATCCTTACCCATCCTTACCATCCTTATCCACATAATCCTAAACTATCCATACCCATCCTTACCATTCTTCTCTATTTAATCCTAAACCATCCTTACCCATTCTCAAACATCCTTAATAACCTTACCATCCTTATATATTTCACTCCTTATCATCAATCCCATTCTCCTTCCCACCTTTGACCTTGACAAGAGAGTGTAGAAGATATTGAAACATGTTATGGAATAATATGGGTATATCCACGCTTATTTAGAACATAATATCAACATATTATGGTGATAAGTGGGTACATAGTTCTTACATGACATGGTTCTTTGAGATCTCATCATGGACTATCATATCTTAAATTATACCATCCTAAATCCCTCAGTTATTCCATCCTTGATCCTTTAAACATTCATCCACTATCACCCTCACACTTTATGTTAGAATTGATTTTAACTTTGTTCATAACTTTTTTATTTTTCAAAAATACAAAAAATTCAAAATAAAAAATAAACAAATATAAAACATCCAAAAATCCCAAAATCAATAGCCAAGTCCAAGCCCTCAAAAGCCATTTTGTCTTGTCCTCAATATTGTTAAAATACATAGTCCACTTTATACAAATCATCAGAACTTCATCAAGATATATCATTCCCACATCAAATTATGTAACTTTATTGAGATATATCATTCGCAAATCTAACCCCTTTTACATATATTGTTGCTTGGGGTGAAATCAAATCTTGTAGATTTATCAAGATACATCATTCCCAATCAGATCAATATCATCAATCATCAAATATTAAAGGTTTTAAATTGATATAGGAAAAAACATAACTTATTTTTGTGTGTTTTTATTACTTTCATGTTTGTTGTTCATTATTTGTGTGTTTTCTTATTTTTTGTGTCTATGTCAGTCCTATTGCATCTAAAATAAATGTCATCATGATTTTACATATCATGGTGCATCCTATCATGTGATATAACAAAAATAAGGTTTCTAAAATAGTTAAAAATTTGTGAAATATTTAACACGTATCATAAACATCCATCTATAACCATCATCCATAAACAATCATTCACACATGCTAACTACTTATCCATAATTAACATTTCTTCTACCTAACTATCCATATTTAACATCCATTTTATCCAAGTGTGCATCATGCACAAGATCATTAATCCATCCATCACATCATAATCTATAAAAACATATGCAATCTATGATATATATAAACATAAGCCTTCTTCATCACATCCTCATTCCATGTAATTGCTTAACTCTTTGATTTATGCTTGCACATCCAAACAATCAAATCATACCCAAATCATTAGGATATATCATTACCACATCAAATCCTAGCACTTTCTCAAGATATATAATTCCCAAATCTACCCCCTCACATATATCCTTACTTAGGGTGTATTAAATCTTGTATCTATATCATGATGTATCCTTCACAATCCAACCCCCTCGCATATATCATTGCATGGGGAAAATCTAAAAAAATCAAATCAAGTCTTAAATCAAGTACATTAATCTCATTCTTCCATAACATCCACTAAACCATCTATATACATAAGTATCATACTAATTCATTAAATGTGCACCCAACCCCTTCATCCATGCTAACCATTATTCTAATTTTGAGATCCCATCCATTTATTTCATCCTTGCATGTCATCTCAATGGGGCATCATCCCTAATAATTCCTAATCATCTGTTTAATTCATCATGGCACTGGGGGAGTCCTAATTCACCCTATAGTTTTATTCTATAATATTTGAAAAGTCATTGTTTCTTTTATTTTCAATGCCCTTTCAAAGAGGGGAAAATTTAGACACCTAAATTATGCCATTATAGTGTCCCAATTAATATAATAATTATAAACATTATTCATTCACCAATTCTCCTTACTAACCCATCTACCATTAAATATTCATATTTTATCTTATTCCACATAACATTATCCCTTAGATTAATAAATCACCAATTAAGCCATACATACATAATTTAAAATAAATAAATAAATAATAATATAATCATCCAAGCCACTTCATCATCCTATTCAACCAACCTCATTTAATCCTTCTTATCTTCTCATTTACCATAAAAAAAAAAATTCAACCCTCTTTAAGACATTCAAACACATTCAAACATTCCCATTTAAGACATTCAAACACCCACATTTAATAAATTCAACTCCATTTAATACATTCAACTAATTCAATAACTAATTAACAAATTCAATAATCATTTTATCACTTCCTCCAACCAATTCAATAATTCTGAACCAATCCATTGAATACATTTGACTCATAGACTAAATATCCAACATCCAAATTCAAAAATATTAGATAAATCTACATTAAATCCAATCATATATTTTCCATCCAAGAATCTACATATTGATGTGCCTTTATCCATTGTGAGGACTTGAATCGTAAGAGCTATCAAAATTATCAACATTTGTGAGCATTATAATCTTCTTACATCTAGTTGAGATCAAATTAGTCAATCAATATATCATCATGATGATAAAATTTTCTTGAATATGAAGCTTCATTTAAGCAACCATATATCAAGTTATCAAGAGTGAATCCAAGTTAATGAAGGATAAGCTTTCATTGTTAGTAAGTGAAGGTGCATCTTGTTTTTACTCTTTCAATCTCTATCAGAGGGTATGATAGATTGGGGTATAAATTATAAAATGTTTTCTAAGTTTATATTTTTAACTCTAATATTTTTCATATTTCAATAATAGGTTATTGTCTTAGAATAATTGAAGGACTTTCTATATTTTTTTGATGGATTCTTTATAAAAATATCCATAGAAAATGAAGTCATTATTGTATATCTAAATTTAATCATGATCTAGATTAGAAAAAATGATGAAGACAACCATTTGAAAGTGGATACAACATTACATAACCCAAATGTAAGGACATGATATGCATATATTCCCTAGGGCATGTGCAATTATCTTTATCTTGATATTTTGGTGTAATGTGGATCTAGTTGTAACAACTAAACAAAAGTGTTTATATCTCAAGAGTGTGTCAAGGATTTTATCAATAAACGGTTGATTTTTTTTTGAATGGTGGTGTTAAACCTCTATATTCTACAAAAATGATCCATTTTACACCTTTTTAATACAACTACAAGTGGTGATACCCATTGTATTTCATAAATCAGATAGATGAATCTAACATCTAGGATTTTATGTAACTTAGTTTTGAAAATTTATCTTGTAATAGGATTTATTCTTCTTTATGGTTAGATAATGAGTTTTCACTCATATTTGATATCAATAAATGTGATAAATGCATAAATATTGATGAATTCCTCGCATATTATGATAATTCCATGCAAAGGAAATTTTGTGTTTTTGAAGCATGGATACCAATTGGTCTTGTTGTTAAGGTTATAGTTGAATACTTCTATCGAGGGGTTGTCCAAGAAAGATTTCAACTCTTTTCCAATGTAATCATGGATTAAATATTACCCAAAATACTAATGAGCTACACTAATTTGGTAAGATCTGATTGAAATTAATAATATGCCCACTATTATATGTAGA